>CM038794.1:225626106-225648680 GCA_021764765.1 Vicia sativa
TAAGTTCGAAAATCTGATGAAATTTGAAGTGAATATAAGTCTCAAAAATTGAAAATTGAAGTGAATATACATCTTAAGATAACTGATGAAATTTGAAGTGAATATAAGTCTTCAAAAATCCATGAAATTTGAAGTGAATATAAGTTCAAAAATCTTGTGAAAATTGAAGTGAAATATAAGTCTTAAGATAACTGAATGAAATTTGAAGTGAATATAAGTCTTCAGAAAATCCGATGAAATTTGAAGTGAATATAAGTCGAAAAAACTGATGAAATTTGAAGTGAATATAAGTCTCTAAACTATTGAAATTTAGTGAATATAAGTCTTCGTAAAATCTGATGAAATTTGAAGTGAATATAAGTCTTCAGAAAATCAGATGAAATTTTATGAATATAAGTCTTCAGATAATCTGATGAAATTTGAAGTGAATATAAGTCTTTAAAACTGATGAAATTTGAAGTGAATATAAGTCTTCGTAAAATTAGATGAAATGAAGTGAATATAAGTCTTCAAAAAACTCATGAAAATTGAAGTGAATATAAATCTTCAGAAAATCTGATGAAATTTGAAGTGAATATAAGTCTTCAGAAAATCTGATGAAATTTGAAGTGAATATAAGTCTTCTGAAAATATGATGAAATTGAAGTGAATATAAGTCTTCAGAAAATCTGATGAAATTTGAAGTGAATATAAGTCTTCAAAACTGTGAAAATGAATATATAAATCAAGATAATCTAATGAAATTTGAAGTGAATATAAGTCTTCAGAAAATTTGATAAATTTGAAGTGAATATAAGTCTTAAAAAATCTGTGAAATTTGAAGTGAATATAAGTCAAAAACTGTGAAAATTGAATGAATATAAGTCTTCTAAAATTTGATGAAATTTAGTGAATATAAGTCTTCGGAAAATCATGAAATTTGAAGGAATAAGTCTTCAAAAACTGATGAAATTGAAGTGAAAATAAGCTTCAGAAAATCTATGAAATTGAAGGAATATAAATCTTAAGATACTGATAAATTTGAAGTGAATATAAGTCTTCTAAAATCTTATGAAAATTCATGAACATACATCTTAAGATAATCTGATGAAATTTGAAGTGAATATAAGTCTTTAGAAAATCTGATGAAATTGAAGTGAATATAAGTCTTCAAAAAATTAGATGAAATTTGAAGTGAATATAAGTCTTCAAAAATCGTGAAATTGAATGAATATAAGTCTCGAAAATCTGATGAAATTTGAAGTGAATATAAGTCTTCAGAAAATCTAATGAAATTTGAAGTGAATATAAGTCTTCAGAAAATCTGGTGAAATTGAAGTGAACATAAATCTAAGATAATCTGATAAATTTGAAGTGAATATAACAGTTAAGAAAATCTGATGAAATTTGAAGTGAATATAAGTCTTCAAAAACTGATGAAATTGAAGTGAATATAAGTCTTCAAAAAATCTATGAAAATTGAAGTGAACATAAATCTTAAGATAATCTGATGAAATTTGAAGTGAATATAAGTCTTCAGAAAATTCTGGTGAAATTTGAAGTGAATATAAGTCTTCAGAAAATTAGATGAAATTTGAAGTGAATATAAGTCTTTAGAAAATTTGTGAAAATTGAAGTGAATATAAGTCTTCAGAAATCTGATGAAATTTGAAGTGAATATAAGTCTTCAGAAAATCTGATGAAATTTGAAGTGAATATAAGTCTTCAGAAAATCTATTGAAATTTGAAGTGAATATAAGTCTTTAAAAAATCTGGTGGAAATTGAAGTGAAAATAAATCTTAAGACAATCTCATGAAATTTTAAAGTGAATATAAGTCTTCAGAAAATCCGATGAAATTTGAAGAAATATAAAGTCTTAAAAAAATCGATGAAATTTGAAGTGAATATAAGTCTTCAGAAATCTATGAAATTTGAAGTGAATATAAGTCTTCAAAAATCAGTTAAAATTGTTATGAATATAAGTCTTCGAAAATCGATGAAATTTGAAGTGAATATAAGTCTTCTAAAATCTGATGAAATTTGAAGTGAATATAAGTCTTCAGAAAATCAGATGAAATTTGAAGTGAATATAAGTCTTAAAAATCTAGTGAAAATTAAGTGAATATAAATCATAAGATAATAAATTAAAGTAATATAAGTCTCTAAAATCTTATGAAAATTGAAGAATAATCTTAAGATAATCTGATGAAATTTGAAGTGAATATAAGTCTTAGAAAATCTAGTGAAATTTGAAGTGAATATAAGTCTTCAGAAAATTGATGAAATTTGAAGTGATAAGTCCTAGAAAATCTGTTAAAAATTTGAATTGAATATAAGTCTTCGAAAAATGTGAAATTTGAAGTGAATATAAGTCTTCAGAAAATCTAATGAAATTTGAAGTGAATATAAGTCTTCAGAAAATCTGGTGAAAATTGAAGTGAACATAAATCTTAAGATAATCTGATGAAATTTGAAGTGAATATAAGTCTTCAGAAAAATATGAAATTTGAAGTGAATATAAGTCTTCAGAAAATCTGATGAAATTTGATGTGAATGAAAATCTTCAGAAAATCTGATGAAATTTGAAGTGGATATAAGTCTTCCGAAAATCTGGTGAAAATTGAAGTGAACATAAATCTTAAGATAATCTGATGAAATTTAAAGTGAATATAAGTCTTCAGAAAATCTAATGAAATTTGAAGTGATTTTAAGTCTTCAAAAAATCATATGAAAATCGAAGTGAACTTACATCTTAAGATAATCTGATGAAATTTTAAGTGAATATAAGTCTTCAGAAAATCCGATGAAATTTGAAGGAAATATAAATCTTACAAAAAATCTGATAAAATTTGAATCGAATATAAGTCTTCAAAAAATTTGATGAAACTTGAGGTGAATATCAGTCTTCAAAAAATCTGGTTAAAATTGATACGAATATAAGTGTTCAGAAAATCTGGTGAAATTTGAAGTGAATATAAGTCTTCAAAAAATCTAATGAAATTTGAAGTGAATATAAGTCTTCAGAAAATCTGGTGAACATTGAAGTGAACATAAATCTTAAGATAATCTGATAAATTTGAAGTGAATATAACTCTTCAGAAAATCTGATGAAATTTGAAGTGAATATAAGTATTCAGAAAATCTGATGAAATTTGAAGTGAATTTAAGTCATCAAAAAATCTTATGAAAATTGAAGTAAACATACAGCTTAAAATAATCTGATGAAATTTGAAATAAATATAAGTCTTCAGAAAATCTAGTGATACTTGAAGTGAATATCAGTCTTCAGAAAATTAGATAAAATTTCAAGTGAATATAGGTTTTTAGAAAATTTGGTTAAAATAGATACGACTATATGACTTCAGAAAATCTGGTGAAATTTGAAGTGAATATAAGTCTTTAGAAAATTTGATGAAATTTGAAGTAAATGTAAGTCTCAAAACCATGAAAAAGTGAATATAAGTCTTTAAAAATCATGAAAATTGAAGTGAATATAAATCAGAAAATCTGATGAAATTTGAAGTGAATATAAGTCTTAAAAAATCTTATGAAAATTGAAGAATACATCTTAAGATAATCTGATGAAATTTCATGAATATAAGTCTTCGTAAAATCATGAAATTGAAGTGAATATAAGTCTTCAAAAAATTAGATGAAATTTGAATGAATATAAGTCTTCGTAAAATCTAAGTTAAAATTGAATGAATATAAGTCTTCAGAAAATCTATGAAATTTGAAGTGAATATAATTCAGAAAAATCTATGAAATTTGAAGTCAATATAACTCTTCAGAAAATCCGATGAAATTTCAAGTGAATATAAGTCTTCAAAAAATCTGGTGAAAATTGAAGTGAACATAAATCTTAGCATAATCTGATGAAATTTGAAGTGAATATAAGTCTTCCGAAAATCTAATGAAATTTGAAGTGAATATAAGTCTTCAAAAAATCTTATGTAAATCGAAGTGAACATAAATCTTAAGATAATCTGATGAAATTCGAAGTTAATATAAGTCTTCAAAAAATTCGATGAAATTTGAAGGAAATATATATCTTACAAAATATCTGATGAAATTTGAAGTGAGTATAAGTCTTCAGAAAATCTGGTGAAACTTCAAGTGAATATAAGTCTTCAGAAAATTAGATGAAATTTGAAGTGAATATAAGTCTTCAAAAATCGTTGAATTGAAGTGAATATATATCTTTAAGATAATCTTATATATCAGTGAATATAAGTCTTCTAAAATCGATGAAATTTAAGTGAATATAGTCTCCTAGAAATTTGATGAAATTTGAAGTGAATATAAGTCTTCAGATAATCTGATGAAATTTGAAGTGAATATGTCTCAAAAAAAAGTGAAATTGAAGGAATATAAGTCTTCTAAAAATTAGATGAAATTTAAAGTGAATATAAGTCTCAGAAATCTGGTTAATATTGAAGTGAACATAACTCTTAATATAATCTGATGAAATTTGAATTTAATATAAGTCTTCAGAAAATTTGATGAAATTTGAAGTGAATATAAGTCTTCGTAAAATCTATGAAATAGTGAATATAAGTCTTCGTGAAAATCTGATGAAAATTGAAGTGAACATAATCTTAAGATAACTATATGAAATTTGAAGTGAATATAAGTCTTCAATAAATCTGATATAGTTTGAAGTGAATATAAGTCATCAAAAACTCTTATGAAAATTGAAGTGAAGATACATCTTAAGATAATATGATGAAATTTAAAGTGATAATAAGTCTTCAGAAAATCTGATGAAATTTGAAGGGAATATAAGTCTTCAGAAAATGTTATGAAGTTTGAAGTGAATATAAGTCTTCCAAAAATCTTATGAAAATTGAAGTGAACATACATCTTAAGATAGTCTGATGAAATTTGAAGTGAACATAAATCTTAAGATAATCTGATGAAATTTGATGTGAAAGCAAGTCTTCAGAAAATCTGATGAAATTTGAAGTGAATATAAGTCTTCCGAAAATTAGATGAAATTTGAAGTGAATATAAGTGTAACGCCCTGTTTTTATTAATATTATATTATGTTAATATTTTTGAGTTACCGATTGATATCTATTTCGCGACGAGAATATTTATATCAATCGTTATAAATATTAGTATAAGGCGAAGTGATATAAGTCTCGTAAAATATTATCTGGATCCGAATTTAATTCCCGGAATTATTTGAATTGATGATTTAATTAGTGTAAGTCTGGGGAAAATTATGAGAATTAAGTCACCCTCGGGTGATTTCAATGTTAAGTGAAATTTCATGAAGGTCAAATTGATGTCACGAAGCCTGTGTTGATGCATCTGTAACCTTAAAAATTTGATTTTTCGCGTTTTGAAGTTGCGAATTTTTTGAAGATGACCAAATAGGCTTACTTAAATTTAATTGAATCGAATTGCTTAGTGAATTTAGGAAACGATGGAATATCCGTCTGCGAATGCTGAAATTAGGATTAATGCCGGTTATTAGGGATGGTTGAACGATTATAAGTCTTTTGAAAATTTTTTGAATTTAGTGAATGAATTGGTGATGATGAAAAGTGAATAAACATAATGATTGCGACGATTAAATTAATAAATACTTTATGAATTAAGTATGCGATAATATAAGTCCTGTACATGAGAAATGTGATGATTATATTGATGTTGTTAATTAATGCATCCGATTTGTGAATGCATGATTTGATAATGATGAATTATTATGATGTTTTGCATATGCAAAATATGATGAAATATGAATATTTATCTCAAATGTGGATAAAGGTGGCGTGGAATTTATGCCGCTTTTGATAAGCTCGAGTGATGATGTGTTTAAAGAAGAGTTTTATTGTCGAGTCACATACAGTGCATAAGCGAAGAGGGCTTTTATGCTGCTTAAGTGAGTTTTTATTCCGTTTTAAGATAGCTTTTATGCCGAGCGAAGATCGGCTTTATGCCAAGTGTCCTAATTACGGACAAAGTGATGGTACCACATGCATAATATAGTCGTGTCTCATGGAGTCGATATGTTTATGTTTGAGTTGTTTGCTGGATTTAATTGATGAATGATGTGAATTGCGTATAATATAAGATGCTTTGTTTGGATGATGTGAAGCCTCAAGATTTAATTTATGTAATTAAATTACTCTGATTTTGAATATAAACTTTTTGAAATTTAAAAAGTTAAATAAGTCTCGTAAAATCTAGTGAAATTGAAGTGAATATAATCTTAAAAAATCAATGAAATTTGAAGTGAATATAAGTCTTCTAAAATCTTGTGAAATTTGAAGTGAATATAAGTCTTTAAAAATTAGATGAAATTTGAAGTGAATATAAGTCTTCGTAAAATCTGTGAAAATTGAAGTGAATATAAGTCTTCAAAAATCAGATGAAATTTGAAGTGAATATAAGTCTTCGTAAAATCCGATGAAATTTGAAGGAATATAAATCTTCAAAAACTGATGAAATTTGAAGTGAATATAAGTCTCGGAAAACTGATGAAATTTGAAGTGTATATAAGTCTTTAGAAAATCTGGTTAAAATTGATACGAATATAAGTCTTCAGAAAATCTGGTGAAATTTGAAGTGAATATAAGTCTTCAGAAATCTAATGAAATTTTAAGTGAATATAAGTCTTTAGAAAATCTGGTGAACATTGAAGTGAACGTAAATCTTAAGATAATCTGATAAATTTGAAGCGAATATAACTCTTCAGAAAATCTGATGAATTTTGAAGTGAATAAAAGTCTTCAGAAAATCTGATGAAATTTGAAGTGAATATAAGTCTCAAAAATCTTATGAAAATTGAAGTGAATATAATCTTAAGATAACTGATGAAATTTGAATATAAGTCTTCGTAAAACTGATGAAATTTGAAGTGAATATAAGTCTTCAAAATTAGATGAAATTTGAAGTGAATATAAGTCTTTAGAAAATTTGTGAAAATTGAATGAATATAAGTCTTCAAAATCGATGAAATTTGAAGTGAATATAAGTCTTAGAAAATCGATGAAATTTGAAGTGAATATAAGTCTCGTAAAACTGTGAAAATTGAAGTGAATATAATCCAAAAATCTGATGAAATTTGAAGTGAATATAAGTCTTCAAAAAATCTATGAAAATTGAAGTGAATATAATCTTAAGATACTGATGAAATTTGAAGTGAATATAAGTCTTCAAAAATTTGATGAAATTGAAGTGAATATAAGTTCTAAAATTAGATGAAATTTGAAGTGAATATAAGTCTTCGAAAACTGGTGAAATTTAAGTGAATATAAGTCTTAAAAATCTGATGAAATTTGAAGTGAATATAAGTCTTTAGAAAATCTAATGAAATTTAGTGAATATAAGTCTTCGTAAAATCTGTGAATTTGAAGTGAATATAATCTAAGATAAACTAATGAAATTTGAAGTGAATATAAGTCTTCGAAAATCTGATGAAATTTGAAGTGAATATAAGTCTTCAAAATCGATGAAATTTGAAGTGAATATAAGTCTTCAAAAATCTTATGAAAATTGAAGGAATATAATCTTAAGATAATCTGATGAAATTTAAGTGAATATAAGTCTTCAAAAACTGTGAAATTTGAAGTGAATATAAGTCTTCGTAAAATTAGATGAAATTTTAGTGAATATAAGTCTTAAGAAAATCTGGTTAAAATTAATGAATATAATCTTCGTAAAATCCGTGAATTTGTGAATATAAGTCTTTAGAAAACTGATGAAATTTGAAGTGAATATAAGTCTTTAGAAATATGATGAAATTTGAAGTGAATATAAGTCTTCAGAAAATCTAATGAAATTTGAAGTGATTATAAGTCTTCCAAAAATATTATGAAAATCGAAGTGAACATATATCTTAAGATAATCTAATGAAATTTGAAGTGAATATAAGTCTTCAGAAAATCCGGTGAAATTTGAAGGAAATATAAATCTTACAAAATTTTTGATAAATTTGAAGTGAATATAAGTTTTAAGAAAATCTGGTGAAACTTTAAGTGAATATACGTCTTCAGAAAATTAGATGAAATTTGAAGTGAATATAAGTCTTCAGAAAATCTAGTGAAAATTGAATGAATATAAGTCTTCGTAAAACTGTGAAATTTGAAGTGAATATAAGTCTTCAAAAATCTAATGAAATTTGAAGTGAATATAAGTCTTCAAAAATCATGAAATTGAAGTGAATATAAATCTTAAGATAATCTGATGAAATTTGAAGTGAATATAAGTCTTCGAAAACTGATGAAATTTGAAGTGAATATAAGTCTCTAAAAAATGAGATGAAATTTGAAGTGAATATAAGTCTTCAGAAAATCTGATGAAAATTGAAGTGAATATAAATCTTAAGATAATCTGATGAAATTTGAAGTGAATATAAGTCTTCAGAAAATCTGATGAAAATTGAAGTGAATATAAGTCTTCAGAAAATCTGATGAAATTGAAGTGAATATAAGTCTTCAGAAAATCTAATGAAATTTGAAGTGAATATAAGTCTTTAGAAAATCTGATGAATATTGAAGTGAACATAAATCTTAAGATAATCTGATGAAATTTGAAGTGAATATAAGTCTTCAAAACTGATGAAATTTGAAGTGAATATGTCTCCAAAAATTTATGAAAATTGAAGTGAATATAATCTTAAGATAATATGATGAAATTTGAAGTGAATATAAGTCTTAAGATAACTGATGAAATTTGAAGTGAATATAAGTCTTCGTAAAAATCTGATGAAATTTGAAGTGAATATAAGTCTTTAAAATCTGTGAAATTGAAGTGAATATATCTTAATATAATATGATGAAATTTTAAGTGAATATAAGTCTCTAGAAAATATGATGAAGTTTAAAGCTATTATAAGTCTTCAAAAAATCTTATGAAATTTGAAGTGAACATACATCTTAAGATAATCTGATGAAAATTGAAGTGAACATAAATCTTAAGATATATTGATGAAATTTGAAGTGAAAATAAGTCTTCAGAAAATCTGATGAAATTTGAAGTGAATATAAGTCTTCAGAAAATCAGATGAAACTTGAAGTGAATATAAGTCTTCGGAAAATCTGGTTAAAATTGAAGTGAACTTACATCTTAAGATAATCTGATGAAATTTGAAGTGAATATAAGTTTTCAAAAAATTCGATGAAATTTGCAAGAAATATAAATCTTAAAAAAATATGATGAAATTTGAAGTGAATATAAGTCTTCAGAAAATCTGATGAAAATTGAAGTGAATATAAGTCTTGAAAAAGTCAGATAAAATTTGAAGTGAAAATAAGTCTTCAGAAAATCTGATAAAATTGAAGTGAATATAAGTCTCTAAAATCTATGAAATTTGAAGTGAATATAAGTCTTCGTAAAACTGATGAAATTTGAAGTGAATATAAGTCTCAAAAATCTGGATGAAATTTGAAGTGAATATAAATCTTAAGATAATCTGATGAAATTTGAATGAATATAAGTCTCAAAACTGATGAATTTGAAGTGAATATAAGTCTTCAAAAATCTTATGAAAATTGAAGTGAACATACATCTTAAGATAATATGATGAAATTTGAAGTGAATATAAGTCTTCAGAAAATCTAATGAAATTTGAAGTGAATATAAGTCTTCAAAATCATGAAATTTGAAGTGAATATAAGTCTTCAAAAATCGATGAAATTTGAAGTGAATATAAGTCTTAGAAAATCGATGAAATTTGAAGTGAATATAAGTCTTCAAAAAACTGATGAAATTGAAGTGAATATAAATCTTAAGATAATCGATGAATTTGAAGTGAATATAAGTCTTCGAAAAATGATGAAATTTGAAGTGAATATAAGTCTTCAAAAATCTTATGAAAATTGAAGTGAACATAAGTCTTAAGATAATCTGATGAAATTGAAGTGAACAAAAATCTTAAGATAATCTGATGAAATTTGAAGTGAATATAAGTCTTCTGGTAATCTGATGAAATTTGAAGTGAATATAAGTCTTTAAAAATTAGATGAAATTTGAAGTGAATATAAGTCTTCGAAAAATCTGATGAAAATTGAAGTGAACATAAATCTTAAGATAATCTGATGAAATTTGAAGTGAATATAAGTCTTCAAAAATACGATGAAATTTGAAGTGAATAAGTCTTCAAAAATCTCATGAAAATTGAAGTGAATATACATCTTAAGATAACTGATGAAATTTGAAGTGAATATAAGTCTTAGAAAATCTGATGAAATTTGAAGTGAATATAAGTCTTAAAATCAGTGAAAATTGAAGTGAATATAAGTCTTCAAAAATCGATGAAATTTGAAGTGAATATAAGTCTTCAAAATCTGTGAAAATTGAAGTGAATATAAATCTTAAAATTTGATGAAATTTGAAGTGAATATAAGTCTTCGTAAAAATCTGATGAAATTTGATGTGAATATAAGTCTTCAAAATCTTATGAAAATTTAAGTGAATATAATCTTAAGATAATCTGATGAAATTTAAAGTGAATATAAGTTTTCATAAAATCTGATGAAATTTGAAGGAAATATAAATCTTAAAAAATTTGATGAAATTTGAAGTGAATATAAGTCTTCAGAAAATCTGATGAAAATTGAAGTGAATATAAGTCTTCGTAAAACTGATGAAATTGAAGTGAATATAAGTCTTCTAAAATCTAATGAAATTTGAAGTGAATATAAGTCTTTAGAAAATCTGTGAATATTGAAGTGAACAAAAATCTTAAGATAATCTGATGAAATTTGAAGTGAATATAAGTCTTCAAAAACTGATAAATTTGAAGTGAATATAAGTCTTCAAAAATTTATGAAAATTGAAGTGAATATAATCTTAAGATAATATGATGAAATTTGAAGTGAATATAAGTCTTAAGAAATCTGATGAAATTTGAAGTGAATATAAGTCTTCAAAAATCTGATGAAATTTGAAGTGAATATAAGTCTTCGTAAAAATCGTGAAATTGAAGTGAATATATCTTAAGATAATATGATGAAATTTGAAGTGAATATAAGTTCTAGAAAATATGATGAAATTTGAAGTAATATAAGTCTTCAAAAATCTTATGAAATTTGAAGTGAATATAATCTTAAGATAATCTGATGAAAATTGAAGTGAATATAAGTCTTAAGATAATCTGATGAAATTTGAAGTGAATATAAGTCTTCTAACCGATGAAATTTGAAGTGAATATAAGTCTTCGTAAAATCGATGAAATTTGAAGTGAATATAAGTCTTCAAAAATCTGGTGAAAATTGAAGTGAATATAATCTTAAGATAATCTGATGAAATTTGAAGTGAATATAAGTCTTCAAAAATTCATGAAATTTGAAGAAATATAAGTCTTAAAAATATGATGAAATTTGAAGTGAATATAAGTCTTCGTAAAATCCATGAAAATTGAAGTGAATATAAGTCTTCAAAAATCGATGAAATTTGAAGTGAATATAAGTCTCGTAAAACTGTGAAATTGAAGTGAACATAAATCTTCCGATAATTTGATGAAATTTGAAGTGAATATAAGTCTTCAGAAAATCTGATGAAATTGGAAGTGAATATAACTCCTCAAAAATCTTACGAAAATTTAGGTGAACATACATCTTAAGATAAACTGATGAAAGTTGAAGTGAATATAAGTCTTCAGAAAATCCGATGAAATTTGAAGGAAATATAAATCTTAAAATAATTTGATGAAATTTAAAGTGAATATAAGTCTTCAGAAAATCTGATGAAAATTAAAGTGAATACAAGACTTCAGAAAATCTGATGAAATTGAAGTGAATATAAGTCTTCTGAAAATCTAATGAAATTTGAAGTGAATATAAGTCTTTAGAAAATCTGGTGAATATTGAAGTGAACATAAATCTTAAGATAACTGATGAAATTTGAAGTGAATATAAGTCTTCAAAAATCATGAAATTTGAAGTGAATATAAGTCTTCCAAAATCTTATGAAAATTGAAGTGAATATAATCTTAAGATAATATGATGAAATTTGAAGTGAAATATAAGTCTTAAGAAAATCCGATGAAATTTGAAGTGAATATAAGTCTTCAAAAATGATGAAATTTGAAGTGAATATAAGTCTTCAGAAAACTGTGAAATTGAAGTGAATATAATCTTAAGATAATATGATGAAATTTGAAGTGAATATAAGTCTCTAGAAAATATGATGAAATTTGAAGTGAATATAAGTCTTCAAAAATCTTATGAAATTTGAAGTGAATATAATCTAAGATAATCTGATGAAAATTGAAGTGAATATAAGTCTTAAGATAATCTGATGAAATTTGAAGTGAATATAAGTCTTCTAAAAACTGATGAAATTTGAAGTGAATATAAGTCTTCTAAAATCGATGAAATTTGAAGTGAATATAAGTCTCGAAATCAAAATTGATGAATTAATCTTAAGATAACTGATGAAATTTGAAGTGAATATAAGTCTTCAAAATTGATGAAATTGAAGAAATATAAGTCTTCTAAAAATATGATGAAATTGAAGTGAATATAAGTCTGAAAACTGTGAAAATTGAAGTGAATATAAGTCTTCAAAATCTGATGAAATTGAAGTGAATATAAGTCTTCAAAAATCTGTGAAAATTGAAGTGAATATAAATCTCAGATAATTTGATGAAATTTGAAGTGAATATAAGTTCTAAAAACTGATGAAATTTGAAGTGAATATAAGTCTTCAAAAATCTTATGAATTTAAGTGAATATAATCTTAAGAAAACTGATGAAATTTGAAGTGAATATAAGTCTTCAAAAATCATGAAATTTGAAGTGAATATAAGTCTAAAAAACGATGAAATTTAGTGAATATGTCTTCGTAAAACTGATGAAAATTGAAGTGAATATAAGTCTTCAGAAAATCTGATGAAATTGAAGTGAATATAAGTCTTCAGAAAATCTGATGAAATTTGAAGTGAATATAAGTCTTTAGAAAATCTGGTGAATATTGAAGTGAACATAAATCTTAAGATAATCTGATGAAATTTGAAGTGAATATAAGTCTTCAAAAACTGAGAAATTTGAAGTGAATATAAGTCTTCAAAAAATCTTATGAAAATTGAAGTGAATATAAATCTTAAGATAATCTGATGAAATTTGAAGTGAATATAAGTCTTAAGATAATCTGATGAAATTTGAAGTGAATATAAGTCTTCAAAAACGATGAAATTTGAAGTGAATATAAGTCTTCGTAAAATCTGTGAAATTGAAGTGAATATATCTTAAGATAATATGATGAAATTTGAAGTGAATATAAGTCTCTAGAAAATATGATGAAATTTGAAGTGAATATAAGTCTTCAAAAATCTTATGAAATTTGAAGTGAATATAATCTTAAGATAATCTGATGAAATTGAAGTGAATATAATCTTAAGAAATCTGATGAAATTGAAGTGAATATAAGTCTCGTAAAATCATGAAATTTGAAGTGAATATAAGTCTTCAAAAAATCGATGAAATTTGAAGTGAATATAAGTCTTCGAAAATCGTGAAAATTGAAGTGAACATACATCTAAGATAACTGATGAAATTTGAAGTGAATATAAGTCTTCTAAAAATTCAATGAAATTTGAAGGAATATAAGTCTTAAAAAATATGATGAAATTTGAAGTGAATATAAGTCTTAAAATCTGTGAAAATTGAAGTGAATATAAGTCTTCAAAAATCGATGAAATTTGAAGTGAATATAAGTCTTCAGAAAACTATGAAAATTGAAGTGAATATAAATCTTCAGAAAATTGATGAAATTTGAAGTGAATATAAGTCTTCTAAAATCATGAAATTTGAAGTGAATATAAGTCTTCAAAAATCTTAATGAAAATTTAAGTGAATATAATCTTAAGAAAACTGATGAAATTTGAAGTGAATATAAGTCTTTAAAATCTGATGAAATTTGAAGTGAATATAAATCTTAAAAAATTTGATGAAATTTGAAGTGAATATAAGTCTCAAAACTGATGAAATTGAGTGAATATAAGTCTTCAAAATCTAATGAAATTTGAAGTGAATATAAGTCTTCTAAAACTGATGAATATTGAAGTGAATATAAATCTTAAGATAACTGATGAAATTTGAAGTGAATATAAGTCTTCAAAACTGATGAAATTTGAAGTGAATATAAGTCTTCAAAATCTTATGAAAATTGAAGTGAATATACATCTTAAGATAATATGATGAAATTTGAAGTGAATATAAGTTTAAGATAATCTGATGAAAATTGAAGTGAATATAAGTTCTGAAAATTTGATGAAATTTGAAGTGAATATAAGTCTTCTAAAATTTTGAAAATTGAAGTGAATATATCTTAATAATATGATGAAATTTGAAGTGAATATAAGTCTTCTAAAATAAGATGAAATTTGAAGTGAATATAAGTCTTCAAAAACTATGAAATTTGAAGTGAATATAATCTTAAGATAACTGATGAAAATTGAAGTGAATATAAATCTAAAGATAATCATGAAATTTGAAGTGAATATAAGTCTTCGAAAATCTGATGAAATTTGAAGTAATATAAGTCTTCAAAATCGATGAAATTTGAAGTGAATATAAGTCTTCGGAAAATCTATGAAATTGAAGTGAATATAATCTTAAGATAATCCGATGAAATTGAAGTGAATATAAGTCTTCAGAAACCGATGAAATTTGAAAAGAAATATAAATCTTAAAAAATTTGATGAAATTTGAAGTGAATATAAGTCTTCAAAACTGTGAAATTTGAAGTGAATATAAGTCTTCTAAAATTAGTGAAATTTGAAGTGAATATAAGTCTTCAGAAAATCGTTGAAAATTGAAGTGAATATAAGTCTTCGTAAAATCTGTGAAATTTGAAGTGAATATAAGTCTTCAAAAATCATGAAATTTGAAGTGAATATAAGTCTTCATAAAATCGGGTGAAAATTGAAGTGAGTAGAAATCTTAAGATAATCCGATGAAATTTGAAGTGAATATATGTCTTCAAAAACTGATGAAATTTGAAGTGAATATAAGTCTTTAAAAATTTTATGAAAATTGAAGTAATATAATCTTAAGAAATATGATGAAATTGAATGAATATAATCTTAAGATAATCTGATGAAATTTGAAGTGAATATAAGTCTTCAGAAAATCTGATGAAATTTGAAGTGAATATAACCAAAAATCATGAAATTGAAGTGATATAAATCTTAAGATAATCTGATGAAATTTGAAGTGAATATAAGTCTTAGAAATCATGAAATTTGAAGTGAATATAAGTCTTCAAAAATCATGAAAATTGAAGTGAATATAAATCTTAAGATAATCTGATGAATTTGAAGTGAATATAAGTCTTCGTAAAAATGATGAAATTTGAAGTGAATATAAGTCTTCAAAAAATCTTATGAAAATTGAAGTGAATATAATCTTAAGATAATCTGATGAAAATTGAAGTGAATATAAGTCTTAAGATAATCAATGAAATTTGAAGTGAATATAAGTCTTCAAAAACTGATGAAATTTGAAGTGAATATAAGTCTTCAAAAATCTATGAAATTGAAGTGAATATAAATCTTAAGATAATTCAATGAAATTTGAAGTGAATATAAGTCTAAAATATGATGAAATTTGAATGAATATAAGTCTTAAAATCAATGAAATTGAAGTGAATATAAGTCTTCGAAAATCTGTGAAATTGAAGTGAAATATAATCTTAAGATAATTTGATGAAATTTGAAGTGAATATAAGTCTTTAAAATCGATGAAATTTGAAGAAATATATCTTAAAAATATGATGAAATTTGAAGTGAATATAAGTCTTAGAAAACTGTGAAATTTGAAGTGAATATAAGTCTTTAAAATTAGATGAAATTTGAAGTGAATATAAGTCTTCAGAAAATATGATAAAATTAATGAATATAAGTCTTAGAAAATCGTGAAATTGAAGTGAATATAAATCAAAGATAACTATGAAATTTGAAGTGAATATAAGTCTCTAAAACTGATGAAATTTGAAGTGAATATAAGTCTTAAAAACTGATGAAAATTGAAGTGATATAAATCTTAAGATAATCTGATGAAATTTGAAGTGAATATAAGTCTTCAAAATCGATGAAATTTGAAGTGAATATAAGTCTTCAGAAAATCTGATGAAAATTGAAGTGAAAATAAATCTTAAGATAATCTGATGAAATATGAAGTGAATATAAGTCTTAAGATAGTCTGATGAAATTTGAAGTGAATATAAGTCTTCAGAAAATCTGATGAAATTTGAAGTGAATATAAGTCTTCAAAATTAGATGAAATTTGAAGTGAATATAAGTCTTCAGAAAATCTGATGAAAATTGAAGTGAATATAATCTTAAGATAATCTGATGAAATTTGAAGTGAATATAAGTCTTGAAAATCAATGAAATTTGAAGTGAATATAAGTCTCAAAATCTTATGAAATTTAAGTGAACATAAATCTTAAGATAAACTGATGAAATTTGAAGTGAATATAAGTCTTCAGAAAATCTGATGAAATTTGAAGTGAATATAAGTCAAAAAATTTGATGAAATTTGAAGTGAATATAAGTCTTCGGAAAATCTGTGAAATTTGAAGTGAATATAAGTCTTCAGAAAATTAGATGAAATTTGAAGTGAATATAAGTCTTCCTAAAATCATGAAATTGAAGTGAATATAAGTCTTAGAAAATCTAATGAAAATTGGTGAATATAAATCTAAGAAAATCATGAAATTTGAAGTGAATATAAGTCTTCAAAAACTGATGAAATTTGAAGTGAATATAAGTCTCAAAAATCTATGAAAATTGAAGTGAATATAATCTTAAGATAATCCATGAAATTTGAAGTGAATATAAGTCTTCAAAAAATCGATGAAATTGAAGTGAATATAAGTCTTCAGAAAATCTGGTGAAAATTGAAGTGAACATAAATCTTAAGATAATCTGATGAAATTTGAAGTGAATATAAGTCTTAAGATAATCTGATGAAATTTGAAGTGAATATAAGTCTTCATAAAATCTGATGAAATTTGAAGAATATAAGTCTCATAAAATCGATGAAATTTGAAGTGAATATAAGTCTTTAAAAACTGATGAAATTTGAAGTGAATATAAGTCTTCTAAAATGATGAAATTTGAAGTGAATATAAGTCTTTAAAATCTAATGAAATTTAGAAATATAAGTCTTAGAAAATCTAATGAAAATTGAAGTGAATATAAATCTTAAGATAATCTGATGAAATTTGAAGTGAATATAAGTCAAAATCTGATGAAATTTGAAGTGAATATAAGTCTTCAAAATCTGATGAAATTGAAGTGAATATAAGTCTTCGAAAATCTGGTGAAAATTGAATGATATAAATTTTAAGATAATCATGAAATTTGAAGTGAATATAAGTCTTCAAAAATCTAATGAAATTGAAGTGAATATAAGTCTTCAAAAATCTTATGAAAATTGAAGTGAATATACATCTTAAGATAATTTGATGAAATTTAAGTGAATATAAGTCTTCAAAAATCTGATAAATTTAAGGAATATAAGTCTAAAAATTCTGATGAAATTTGAAGTGAATATAAGTCTTCAGAAAATCTGTGAAATTTGAAGAATATAAGTCTTTAGAAATTAAATGAAATTTGAAGTGAATATAAGTCTTCAGAAAATCTGATGAAATTTGAAGTGAATATAAGTCTTCAGAAAATCTAATGAAATTTAAAGTGAACATAAATCTTAAGATAATCTGATGAAATTTGAAGTGAATATAAGTCTTCAGGAAATTTGATGAAATTTGAAGAAATATAATCTTAAAAACTAATGAAATTTGAAGTGAATATAAGTCTTCAAAAATCTGATGAAATTAGAAGTGAATATAAGTCTTCAGAAAATCTGATGAAATTTGAAGTGAATATAAGTCTTCAAAAATTGATGAAATTTGAAGTGAATATAAGTCTTCAGAAAATCTGATGAAAATTGAAGTGAACATAAATCTTAAGATAATCTGGTGAAATTTTAAGTGAATATAAGTCTTCATAAAATCTGATGAAATTTGAAGTGAATATAAGTCTAAAAAATTTATGAAAATTGAAGTGATATAATCTTAAGATAATCTGATGAAATTTAGTGAATATAAGTCTCTTAAAAATCTAATGAAATTTGAAGTGAATATAATCTTAAAACTGATGAAATTTGAAGTGAATATAAGTCTTCAGAAAATCTGAAATTTGAAGTGAATATAAGTCTTCAGAAAATTAGATGAATTTGAAGTGAATATAAGTCTTCAAAAATCTGGTGAAAATTGAAGTGAAATAAATCTAAGATAACTGATGAAAATTGAAGTGAATATAAGTCTTAGAAAATCAGATGAAATTTATGAATATAAGTCTTCAGAAAATCGATGAAATTTGAAGTGAATATAAGTCTTTAGAAAATTAGATGAAATGAAGTGAATATAAGTCTCTAGAAAATTAGATGAAATTTGAAGAATATAAGTCTTCGTAAAATATGATGAAATTTGAAGTGAATAAAAGTCTTCAGAAAATCTGATGAAAATTGAAGTGAATATAATCTTAAGATAATCTGATGAAATTGAATGAATATAAGTCTTCTAAAACTGATGAAATTTGAAGTGAAATAAGTCTTCAAAATCTGATGAAATTTGAAGTGAATATAAGTCTTTAGAAAATCTATGAAATTTGAAGAATATAATCTTAAAAACTATGAAATTTGAAGTGAATATAAGTCTTCAGAAAATCTGATGAAACTTGAAGTGAATATAAGTCTTCAGAAAATTAGATGAAATTTGAAGTGAATATAAGTCTTTAGAAAATCTCGTTAAAATTGAAGTGAATACAAGTCTTCAGAAAATCTGATGAAATTTGAAGTGAATATAAGTCTTCAGAAAATTATATGAAATTTGAAGTGAATATAAGTCTTCAGAAATCTGGTTAAAATTGAAGTGAAAATAAATCTTAAGATAATGTAATGAAATTTGAAGTGAATATAAGTCTTCAAAAAATGATGAAATTTGAAGTGAATATAAGTCTCAAAAAATCTTATGAAAATTTAAGTGAATATAATCTTAAGATAATCTGATGAAATTTAAGTGAATATAAGTCTTAGAAAATCTAATGAAATTTGAAGGAATATAAGTCTTAAAAAAATCATGAAATTGAAGTGAATATAAGTCTTGAAAATCTAGTGAAATGAAGTGAATATAAGTCTTTAAAATTAGATGAAATTTGAAGTGAATATAAGTCTTCAGAAAATCTGATGAAATTGAAGTGAATATAAATCTTAAGATAATCTGATGAAATTTGTGAATATAAGTCTTCAAAAATCTGATGAAATTTGAAGTGAATATAAGTCTTTAGAAAAGCTGATGAAATTTGAAGTGAATATAAGTCTTCAGAAAATCTGATGAAATTTGAAGTGAATATAAGTCTCAAAAATCTTGTGAAATTTGAAGTGAATATAAGTCTTCAAAATTATGAAATTTGAAGTGAATATAAGTCTTCAAAACTAATGAAAATTGAAGTGAATATAAATCTTAAGATAATCTGATGAAATTTGAAGTGAATATAAGTCTTCAAAAACTGATGAAATTTGAAGTGAATATAAGTTCAAGAAATTTGATGAAAATTGAAGTGAAATATAAATATTAATATAAAATTCAAATGAAATTTGAAGTGAATATAAGTCTTTAGAAACTAATGAAATTTAGTGAATATAAGTCTTCGTAAAAATGAAAATTGAAGTGAACATAAATCTTAAGATAATCTGATGAAATTTGAAGTGAATATAAGTCTTCAGAAAATCTGATGAAATTGAAGTGAATATAAGTCTTCAAAAATCTGATGAAATTTGAAGTGAATATAAGTCTTCAGAAAATCAAGAAAATCTTGAATGAATATAAATCTTAACTGAATATGAAATTTGAAGTGAATATAAGTCTTCAAATCTAATGAAATTTGAAGTGAATATAAGTCTTCAAAATCTGATGAAATTGAAGTGAATATAAGTCTTCAGAAAATTCATGAAAATGAAGTGAATATAAGTCTTCAAAATTAGATGAAATTTGAAGTGAATATAAGTCTTCAAAAACTAATGAAATGAAGTGAATATAATCTTAAGATAATCATGAAATTTAAGTGAATATGCTTCAGAAAATCTGATGAAATTTGAAGTGAATATAAGTCTTCAGAAAATCTTATGAAATTTGAAGTGAATATAAGTTCAGAAAATCTGATGAAATTTGAAGTGAATATAAGTCTTAAGATAATCTGATGAAATTAATAAGTCTTTAGAAATCAATGAAATTTGAAGTGAATATAAGTCTTGAAAATCTGATGAAATTTGAAGTGAATATAAGTCTAGAAAATTCAGTGAAATTGAAGTGAATATAAGTCTTAAGAAATTTGATGAAATTGTGAATATAAGTCTTCAAAAAATCATGAAATTTGAAGTGAATATAAGTCTTCGTAAAATCTAATGAAAATTGAAGTGAATATAACTAAGAAAATCTGATGAAATTTAAGTGAATATAAGTTCTAAAATCTGATGAAATTGAAGTGAATATAAGTCTCAGAAATCTAATGAAATTTGAAGTGAATATAAGTCTTCGTAAAAATAGAAATTTGAAGTGAATATAAGTCTTAAAAATCTGATGAAATTTGAAGTGAATATAAGTCTCAAAAATTTGATGAAATTTGAAGTGAATATAAGTCTTCGAAAATTAAATGAAATGAAGTGAATATAAGTCTTGAAAATCTGATGAAATTTGAAGTGAATATAAGTCTTCAAAATTTTGAAATTTGAAGTGAATATAATCTTAAGAAATCTGATGAAATTTGAAGTGAATATAAGTCTTCAGAAAACTGATGAAATTTGAAGTGAATATAAGTCTTAAAAATCTGATGAAATTTAAGTGAATATAAGTCTCAAAAATCTGTGAAATTGAAGTGAATATAAGTCTTAAAAATCTGATGAAATTTGAAGTGAATATAAGTCTTAGAAACTGGATGAAATTTGAAGTGAATATAAGTCTTCAGAAAATCTGAGAAATTTGAAGTGAATATAAGTCTTGAAAATCTGAAATTGAAGTGAATATAAATCTTAAGAAATCTGATGAAATTTATGAATATAAGTCTTTGTAAAATCTGATGAAATTGAAGTGAATATAAGTCTTCAAAAATTTTATGAAATTCATGATATACATCTTAAGATAATTGATGAAATTTGAAGTGAATATAAGTTCAAAACTAATGAAATTTGAAGTGAATATAAATCAAAAATCTGATGAAATTTGAAGTGAATAGTTCTAAAAATCATGAAATTTGAAGTGAATATAAGTCTTCGAAAATTAGATGAAATTTGAAGGAATATGTCTCCTAAAATCTATAGTTAAAATTGAAGTGAATATAAATCTTAAGATATCTAATGAAATTTGAAGTGAATATAAGTCTTCAGAAAATTGATGAAATTTGAAGTGAATATAAGTCTTCAAAAATCTGATGAAATTTGAAGTAATATCAAAAAATATCTAAGTGAATGAAGAATATAAGTCTTCAAAAAATCTGATGAATTTGAAGTGAATATAAGTCTTAAAAATTAGATGAAATTTGAAGTGAATATAAGTCTTCAAAAATCTGGTGAAAATTGAAGTGAATCAAATCTTAAGATAATTGATGAAATTGAGTGAATATAAGTCTTCAAAAATCTGAAATTTGAAGTGAATATAAGTCTCAAAAATCTTATGAAAATTGAAGTGAATATAAGTCTTAAGATAATCTAATGAAATTTGAAGTGAATATAAGTCTTCAAAAATTTGATGAAATTTGAAGTGAATATAAGTCTTCAAAAATCTATGAAAATTGAAGTGAATATAATCTTAAAAGATAATCAATGAAATTTGAAGTGAATATAAGTCTTCAAAAATCTGATGAAATTTGGTGAATATAAGTCTTCAGAAAATATGATGAAATTTGAAGTGAAATATAAGTTCGTAAACTGATGAAATTTGAAGTGAATATAAGTCTTAAAAAAAATCATGAAATTTGAGTGAATATAAGTCTTCAAAATCTTGTGAAATTGAAGAATATAAGTTCTATAAATTAAATGAAATTTGAAGTGAATATAAGTCTCAGAAAATCTGTGAATTTGAAGTGAATAAGTCAAATCTAATGAAATTGAAGTGAATATAAGTTCTAAACTGATGAAATTTGAAGTGAATATAAGTCTTCAAAAATCCATGAAAAAGTGAATATAATCTTAAGAAATCTGATGAAATTTGGTGAATATAAGTCTTCAGAAAATCTGATGAAATTTGAAGTGAATATAAGTCTTCAAAAATTTGATGAAATTGAAGTGAATATGTCTTTAAAAATCAAGAAAATTGAAGTGAATATAACCAGAAAATCTGATGAAATTTGAAGTGAATAAGTCTTAAAAATTGATGAAATTTGAAGAATATAAGTCTCAAAAATCTGTGAAACTTGAAGTAAAATAAGTCTTCGTAAAAATCATGAAATTTGAAGTGAATATAAGTCTTTAAAAATCTTGTGAAAAGTGATATGTTTCAAAAATCTAGTGAAATTTGAAGTGAATATGTCTCTTAAAAATTAGATGAAATTTGAAGTGAATATAAGTCTTCAGAAAAT
>CM038794.1:225648780-225678187 GCA_021764765.1 Vicia sativa
AACCATGAAATTTGAAGTGAATATAAGTCTTCGTAAAACTGATGAAATTTGAAGTGAATATAAGTCGAAACTGATGAAATTTGAAGTGAATATAAGTCTCTGAAATAATGATGAAATTGTGAATATAAGTCTTGTAAATTTTATGAAATTTGAAGTGAATATAATCTTCTAAATTAGATAAAATTGAAGTGAAATATAACGAATAAATAAAGTCTAAGAAAAGTTCAAACGATGAAATTTGAAATGAATATGCGGAAAATAGGAATTGAAGGAAACTTAGATGAAATTGTGAAATTGAAGTGAATATAAGTCTTCGAAATCTAGGTGAAATTGAAGTGAATATAAGTCTCTAAAAATGGATGAAATTTGAAGTGAATAAGTCTTCAAAATCATGAAATTTGAAGTGAATATAAGTCTCTCGAAAACTGATGAAAATTGAAGTGAATATAAGTCTTCGAAAAATCTAATGAAATTGAAGTGAATATAAGTCTCGTAAAAATATGATGAAATTTGAAGTGAATATAAGTCTTCGAAAATCTGATGAAATTTGAAGTGAATATAAGTCTCTAAAATCTTAGAAACTTGAAGTGAATATAAGTCTTCGTAAAATTAGATGAAATTTGAAGTGAATATAAGTTCCAAAAATCGTGAAAATTGAAGTGAATATGTTCTAAAACTGATGAAATTTGAAGTGAATATAAGTCTTCAAACTGATGAAATTTGAAGTGAATATAAGTCTTCAAAAATCCGATGAAATTTGAAGTGAATATAAGTCTCTCGAAAAACTGATGAAATTGAAGTGAATATAAGTCTTCGTAAATATGATGAAATTTGAAGTGAATATAAGTCTCATAAAATTTATGAAATTGAAGTGAATATAAGTCTAAGAAATTTGATGAAATTGAAGTGAATATAAGTCTTCGTAAAATCGATGAAATTTGAAGTGAATATAAGTCTTCGTAAAACTGATGAAATTTAAGTGAATATAAGTCTTGAAAAATCCGATGAAATTTGAAGTGAATATAAGTCTTCGAAAACTCATGAAATTGAAGTGAATATAAGTCTCGAAACTGATGAAATTTGAAGTGAATATAAGTCTTCGTAAATTTGTGAAATTGAAGTGAATATAAGTCTTCTAAAATTAGATGAAATGAAGTGAATATAAGTCTCTAAAATCAAAATTGAAGTGAATATAAGTCTTCGAAAACTGATGAAATTTGAAGTGAATATAAGTCTTTCAAAAACTGATGAAATTGAAGTGAATATAAGTCTTCAAAACTGATGAAATTTGAAGTGAATATAAGTCTTCGTAAATATGATGAAATTGAAGTGAATATAAGTCTTCATAATAATTTAATGAAATTTGAAGTGAATATAAGTCTTAAGAAATCAGGTTAAAATTGAAGTGAATATAAGTCTCGAAATCATGAAATTTGAAGTGAATATAAGTCTTTAAAACTGATGAAATTTGAAGTGAATATAAGTCTTCGAGAATATCTAATGAAATTTGAAGTGAATATAAGTCCAAGTAAATGATGAAATTTGAAGTGAATATAAGTCTCTAAAAACTGATGAAATTGAAGTGAATATAAGTCTCGTAAAATTTGTGAAACTTGAAGTGAATATAAGTCTTCGTAAATTAGATGAAATTTGAAGTGAATATAAGTCTCGAAAACTGTTAAAATTGAAGTGAATATAAGTCTTCGAAACTGGATGAAATTGAAGTAATATAAGTCTCTAAAATCTGATGAAATTATGAATATAAGTCTTCAAAAATCTGATGAAATTTGAAGTGAATATAAGTCTTCGTAAAATCAATGAAATTTGAAGTGAATATAAGTACTGTGAAATAAGAAATTGAAGTGAATATAAGTCTTCATAAAATTTTATGAAATTTGAAGTTATAAGTCTTAAGAAATTGTGTGAAAATTGAAGTGAATATAAGTCTTCAAAATCATGAAATTTGAAGTGAATATAAGTCTCTAAAATCCATGAAATTTGAAGTGAATATAAGTCTTCAGAAATCCGATGAAATTAAAGTCTTAAAAATATGATGAAATTTGAAGTGAATATAAGTCTTCTAAAATCCGATGAAATTTGAAGTGAATATAAGTCTCGAAAATCTTAGAAATTTGAAGTGAATATAAGTCTTCGTAAAATTAGATGAAATTTGAAGTGAATATAAGTCTTCAAAAATCTAGTGAAAATTGAAGTGAATATAAGTCTTCTAAATCATGAAATTTGAAGTGAATATAAGTCTTCGAAAATCATGAAATGAAGTGAATATAAGTCTCCTAAAAACTATGAAATTGAAGTGAATATAAGTCTTAAAATATGATGAAATTTGAAGTGAATATAAGTCTTCGTAAAATCATGAAATTTGAAGTGAATATAAGTTCATCTAGATGAAATTGAAGTGAATATAAGTCTTCGTAAAATTAGATGAAATTTGAAGTGAATATGTCTCTAAAATTTGATGAAAATTGGTGAATATAAGTCTTCGTAAAAATGGAGAAATTGAAGTGAATATAAGTCTTCGTAAACTGATGAAATTTGAAGTGAATATAAGTCTGTAAAATCATGAAATTTGAAGTGAATAAAAGTCTTCAGAAAATCTGATGAAATTTGAAGTGAATATAAGTCTTCATAAAATTAGATGAAATTTGAATATAACTTCAAAAATTTAAGAAAATTGAAGTGAATATAAGTCTTCAAAATCTGATGAAATTGAAGTGAATATAAGTCTTCTAAATCGATGAATTTGAAGTGAATATAAGTCTTGAGAATAATGATGAAATTTGAAGTAATATAAGTCTCGAACTGATGAAATTTGAAGGAATATAAGTCTTCGAACTGATGAAATTTGAAGTGAATATAAGTCTTCGTAATTTTGAAATGAATATAAGTTCTAAAATGATGAAATTGAAGTGAATATAAGTCAAAATCAGTTAAAATTGAAGTGAATATAAGTTCAAAAATCAATGAAATTTGAAGTGAATATAAGTCTTCAAAAACTGATGAAATTTGAAGTGAATATAAGTCTCGTAAAACTGATGAAATTTGAAGTGAATATAAGTCTCAAAATTATGAAATTTGAAGTGAATATGTCTTCGAAATAAGATGAAATTTGCGATAATATGTCTTCGTAATATTTTATGAAATTTGAAGTGAATATAAGTCTTCGTAAATTCGTTAAAATTGAAGTGAATATGTCTCGTAAAACTGATGAAATTTGAAGTGAATATAAGTCTCGAAAATCGATGAAATTTGAAATGATATAAGTCTTCAGAAAACTTGTGAAATTTGAAGTGAATATAAGTCTTAAAATTAGATGAAATTTGAAGTGAATATAAGTCTTCAAAATCGATAAAATTGAAGTGAATATAAGTCTGTAAAATCAATGAAATTTGAAGTGAATATAAGTCTTCGTGAAACTATGAAATTTAATGAATATAAGTCTCGTAAAATCTGATGAAATTTGAAGTGAATATAAGTCTCGTAAAATCGATGAAATTTGAAGTGAATATGTTTCGTAAAAATATGATGAATTTGAAGTGAATATAAGTCTTCGAAAACTGATGAAATTGAAGTGAATATAAGTCTTCGTAAAATCTTGTGAAATTGAAGTAATATGTCTTCGTAAAATTAGATGAAATTTGAAGTGAATATAAGTCTTCTAAAATCGGTGAAATTGAAGTGAATATAAGTCTTCGTGAAACTGATGAAATTGAAGTGAATATAAGTCTCGTAAAATCAATGAAATTTGAAGTAAATAAGTCTTCAAAAATCGATGAAATTTGAAGTGAATATAAGTCTTTAAACTGATGAAATTTGAAGTGAATAAAAGTATCTGTGAAAATATGAAATTTGAAGTGAATATAAGTTCAAAACTTATGAAATTTGAAGTTAAAATGAAAATTAAGAAATTGAAGTGAATATAAGTTCTAAAATCAATGAAATTTAAGTGAATATAAGTCTCAAAAACTGATGAAATTTGAAGTGAATATAAGTCTTGAGAAATCTGATGAAATTTGAAGTGAATATAAGTCTCTTAAAATCGATGAAATTTGAAGTGAATATAAGTCTCGAAAACTGATGAAATTTGGTGAATATAAGTCCGTAAATTTTGTGAAACTTGAAGTGAATATAAGTCTCTAAAATTAGATGAAATTTGAAGTGAATATAAGTTCGTAAAAACTGTTAAAATTGAAGTGAATATGTCTCTAAAACCATGAAATTTGAAGTGAATATAAGTCTTCAAAAACTCGATGAAATTTGAAGTGAATATAAGTCTCTAAAAATCATGAAATTTGAAGTGAATATAAGTTCGTAAATCGATGAAAATTGAAGTGAATATAAGTCTTCGTGAAATATGATGAAATTTGAAGTGAATATAAGTTCGTAAAATTTTATGAAATTTGAAGTGAATATAAGTCTTCTAAATTATGGTTAAAATCATGAATATAAGTCTTCGTAAAACTGATGAAATTTGAAGTGAATATAAGTCTTCGTAAAATCCGATGAAATTTGAAATGAATATAAGTCTTAGAAAATCTGTGAAACTTGAAGTGAATATAAGTCTTAGAAAATTAGATGAAATTTGAAGTGAATATAAGTCTCGTAAAATCTAGTGAAATTGAAGTGAATATAAGTCTCGAAACTGATGAAAAAGTGAATATAAGTCTTCGTAAAATCAATGAAATTTAATGAATATAAGTCTTCAAAAATCGATGAAATTTGAAGTGAATAAGTCTTCGTAAAATCATGAAATTTGAAGTGAATATAGTCCTTAAAAATATGATGAAATTTGAAGTGAATATAAGTCTTCTAAAACTGATGAAATTTATGAATATAAGTCTTCGTAAAATCTTGTGAAACTTGAAGTGAATATAAGTCTTCGTAAAAATTAGATGAAATTTGAAGTGAATATAAGTCTCGAAAACTGATTAAAATTGAAGTGAATATAAGTCTCGTGAAAACTGATGAAATTGAAGTGAATATAAGTCTCGAAATCTGATGAAATTTGAAGTGAATATAAGTCTTCAAAAACTGATGAAATTTGAAGTGAATATAAGTCTTCTAAAACTGATGAAATTGAAGTGAATATAAGTCTCTGTGAAATATGATGAAATTTGAAGTGAATATAAGTCTTCATAAAATTTATGAAATTGAAGTGAATATAATCTTAAGAAATTTGGTTAAAATTGAAGTGAATATAAGTCTCGTAAAATCATGAAATTGAAGTGAATATAAGTCTTCGTAAAACTATGAATTTGAAGTGAATAAAGTTCCAGAAAATCCGATGAAATTTGAAGTGAATATAAGTCTTCGAAACTGATGAAATTTGAAGTGAATATAAGTCTTCGTAACTGATGAAATTTGAAGTGAATATAAGTCAGAAATTTTGTGAAACTAATGAATATAAGTCTTCGAAAATTAGATGAAATTTGAAGTGAATATAAGTCTCTTTTAAAATCAAGTTAAAATTGAAGTGAATATAAGTTCTAAAACTGATGAAATTTGAAGTGAATATAAGTCTTCAAAACCGATGAAATTTGAAGTGAATATAAGTCTCGTAAAATCTGATGAAATTGAAGTGAATATAAGTCTTCGTAAAATATGATGAAATTTGAAGTGAATATAAGTCTTCATAATATTTATGAAATTGAAGTGAATATAAGTCTAAGAAATTGTGGTTAAAATTGAAGTGAATATAAGTCTCGTAAAATCATGAAATTTGAAGTGAATATAAGTCTTTGAAAAATCTGATGAAATTTGAAGTGAATATAAGTCTCGAGAATATCGATGAAATTGAAGTGAATATAAGTCTGTAAAACTGATGAAATTTGAAGTGAATATAAGTCTGTAAAATCGATGAAATTTGAAGTGAATATAAGTCTTCGTAAAATCTTGTGAAATTGAAGTGAATATAAGTCTTCGTAAAATTAGATGAAATTTGAAGTGAATATAAGTTCGTAAAACTGTTAAAATTGAAGTGAATATAAGTCTTCGGAAACTAGATGAAATTTGAAGTGAATATAAGTCTCGAAAACCATGAAATTGAAGTGAATATAAGTCTTCAAAAAATCATGAAATGAAGTGAATATAAGTCTTCGTAAAAATCAATGAAATTTGAAGTGAATATAAGTCTCGTAAAAATGATGAAATTTGAAGTGAATATAAGTCTTCATAAAATTTTATGAAATTTAGTGAATATAACTTCTTAAGAAATTGTGTTAAAATTGAAGTGAATATAAGTCTTCGTAAAATCATGAAATTTGAAGTGAATATAAGTCTCTAAAATCTGATGAAATTTGAAGTGAATATAAGTCTTCAGAAATTCGATGAAATTTGAAGTGAATATAAGTTCGTAAAAATATGATGAAATTTGAAGTGAATATAAGTCTTCTAAAATCCGATGAAATTTGAAGTGAATATAAGTTCGTAAAACCAGAAACTTGAAGTGAATATAAGTCTTCTAAAATTAGATGAAATTGAAGTGAATATAAGTCTCGTAAAATCTAATAAAATGAAGTGAATATAAGTCTTCGAAATTGATGAAATTTGAAGTGAATATAAGTCTCGTAAAATCATGAAATTTGAAGTGAATATAAGTCTTCGTAAAACTGATGAAATTGAAGTGAATATAAGTCTTCGTAAAAATATGATGAAATTTGAAGTGAATATAAGTCTTCGTAAAATCTATGAAATTAGTGAATATAAGTCTTCGTAAAATCTTGTGAAATTGAAGTGAATATAAGTCTTCGTAAATTAGATGAAATTTGAAGTGAATATAAGTTCGTAAAATCTGGTGAAAATTGAAGTGAATATAAGTCTTCAGAAATTTGATGAAATTTGAAGTGAATATAAGTCTTCGTAAATCAATGAAATTTGAAGTGAATATAAGTCTTCGTAAAATCTGATGAAATTTGAAGTGAATATAAGTCTTCGTAAAATTATGATGAAATTGAAGTGAATATAAGTCTTCGTAAAATTCTATGAAATTTGTGAATATAAGTCTTAAGAAATTTTGGTGAAATTGAAGTGAATATAAGTCTTCAAATTTGAAGTGAATATAAGTCTTCTAAAAACTGATGAAATTGAAGTGAATATAAGTCTTGAAAATATATGAAATTTGAAGTGAATATAAGCTCGTAAATCTGATGAAATTTGAAGTGAATATAAGTCTTAAAATCTGATGAAATTTGAAGTGAATATAAGTCTTCGTAAAATCTTGTGAAATTTGAAGTGAATATAAGTCTTCTAAAATTAGATGAAATTTGAAGTGAATATAAGTCTCGTAAAATCTGTGAAAATTGAAGTGAATATAAGTCTTCGAAAACGATGAAATTTGAAGTGAATATAAGTCTTCTAAAATCTGATGAAATTGAAGTGAATATAAGTTCTAAATCCGATGAAATTTGAAGTGAATATAAGTCTTCAAAATGATGAAATTTGAAGTGAATATAAGTCTTCGTAAAACTGATGAAATTTGAAGTGAATATAAGTCTTCGAAAATCTGTGAAATTTGAAGTGAATATAAGTCTCAAAATTAGATGAAATTTGAAGTGAATATAAGTCTTCTAAAATTTGGTGAAATTGAAGTGAATATAAGTCTTCGTAAAATCGATGAAATTTGAAGTGAATATAAGTCTCTTAAAACTGATGAAATTTGAAGTGAATATAAGTCTTCAAAATCATGAAATTTGAAGTGAATATAAGTCTTCAAAATTATGATGAAATTTGAAGTGAATATAAGTCTTCAAAATTTATGAAATTTGAAGTGAATATAAGTCTTAAGAAATTTGGTGAAAATTGAAGTGAATATAAGTCTCTAAAATCATGAAATTTGAAGTGAATATAAGTCTTTAAAACTGATGAAATTTGAAGTGAATATAAGTCTTGAGAAATCTGATGAAATTTGAAGTGAATATAAGTCTCGTAAAACTGATGAAATTTGAAGTGAATATAAGTCTTCGTAAAATCATGAAATTGAAGTGAATATAAGTCTTCGTAAAATCTGATGAAATTAGTGAATATAAGTCTTAAAATTAGATGAAATTTGAAGTGAATATAAGTCTTCTAAAATCTGTGAAAATTGAAGTGAATATAAGTCTTCGTAAATCGATGAAATTTGAAGTGAATATAAGTCGTAAAAACTGATGAAATTTGAAGTGAATATAAGTCTTCAAAACTGATGAAATTTGAAGTGAATATAAGTCTAAAACTGATGAAATTTGAAGTGAATACAAGTCTTCAGAAAATATGATGAAATTTGAAGTGAATATAAGTCTTCAAAATTATGATGAAATTTGAAGTGAATATAAGTCTTCGTAAAATTTATGAAATTTGAAGTGAATATAAGTCTTAAGAAATTTTGAAAATTGAAGTGAATATAAGTCTTTAAAATCATGAAATTTGAAGTGAATATAAGTCTTCGTAAAACTGATGAAATTTGAAGTGAATATAAGTCTTCTAAAATCATGAAATTTGAAGTGAATATAAGTCTTCGTAAAACTGATGAAATTTGAAGTGAATATAAGTCTTCAAAATCTGATGAAATTTGAAGTGAATATAAGTCTTCGTAAAATCTGATGAAATTTGAAGTGAATATAAGTCTTAAAATCTGATGAAATTTGAAGTGAATATAAGTCTTCGTAAAATCTTGTGAAACTTGAAGTGAATATAAGTCTCGAAAATTAGATGAAATTTAAGTGAATATAAGTCTTCTAAAACTGTGAAAATTGAAGTGAATATAAGTCTTCTAAAACTGATGAAATTTGAAGTGAATATAAGTCTTAAAAATCTATGAAATTTGAAGTGAATATAAGTCTCTAAAAACTGATGAAATTTGAAGTGAATATAAGTCTTCGAAAATCTATGAAATTTGAAGTGAATATAAGTCTTCAAATATGATGAAATTTGAAGTGAATATAAGTCTTCATAAAATTTGATGAAATTTGAAGTGAATATAAGTCTTTAAGAAATTCTGGTGAAAATTGAAGTGAATATAAGTCTTCGTAAAATCATGAAAATTGAAGTGAATATAAGTCTTCGTAAAATCTGATGAAATTTGAAGTGAATATAAGTCTTCAGAATCTGATGAAATTTGAAGTGAATATAAGTCTTCTAAAAATATGATGAAATTTGAAGTGAATATAAGTCTTCGAAATCTGATGAAATTTGAAGTGAATATAAGTCTTCAAAATCTTGTGAAATTTGAAGTGAATATAAGTCTTCTAAAATTAGATGAAATTTGAAGTGAATATAAGTCTCGTAAAATCTAGTGAAAATTGAAGTGAATATAAGTCTTCGTAAACTGATGAAATTTGAAGTGAATATAAGTCTTCTAAAATCTGATGAAATTTGAAGTGAATATAAGTCTTCCGAAAATATGATGAAATTTGTAGTGAGTATAAGTCTTTAGATAATCTGATGAAATTTGAAGTGAATATAAGTCTTCGTAAAATATGATGAAATTTGAAGTGAATATAAGTCTTAAAATTTTATGAAATTTGAAGTGAATATATCTAAGAAATTTGGATGAAATTGAAGTGAATATAAGTCTTCGAAAATATGTGAAATTTGAAGTGAATATAAGTCTCGTAAAATCTGATGAAATTTGAAGTGAATATAAGTCTTAGAAAATCTGATGAAATTTGAAGTGAATATAAGTCTAAAAATATGATGAAATTGAAGTGAATATAAGTCTTCGAAAATCTGATGAAATTTGAAGTGAATATAAGTCTTCGTAAAATCTTGTGAAATTTGAAGTGAATATAAGTCTTCGTAAAATTAGATGAAATTTGAAGTGAATATAAGTCTCTAAAATCTAGTGAAAATTGAAGTGAATATAAGTCTCGTAAAATCATGAAATTTGAAGTGAATATAAGTCTTCGTAAAATCATGAAATTTGAAGTGAATATAAGTCTTAAAAATATGATGAAATTTGAAGTGAATATAAGTCTTCTAAAACTGATGAAATTTGAAGTGAATATAAGTCTTCAAAATTTGTGAAATTTGAAGTGAATATAAGTCTCTAAAATTAGATGAAATTGAAGTGAATATAAGTCTCGTAAAACTGTGAAAATTGAAGTGAATAAGTCTTCGTAAAATGATGAAATTTGAAGTGAATATAAGTTCTAAAACTGATGAAATTTGAAGTGAATATAAGTCTTTAAAATCGATGAAATTTGAAGTGAATATAAGTCTTCAGAAATATGATGAAATTTGAAGTAATATAAGTCTTCGTAAAATTTATGAAATTTGAAGTTAATATAATCTTAAGTAAATATAAGTCTTCTAAATCAAAATTTGAAGTGAATATAAGTCTCGTAAAATCTGATGAAATTTGAAGTGAATATAAGTCTTAAAATCGATGAAATTTGAAGTGAATATAAGTCTTCAAAAACTGATGAAATTTGAAGTGAATATAAGTCTTCTAAAATCTGATGAAATTTGAAGTGAATATAAGTCTCGTAAAACTGATGAAATTTGAAGTGAATATAAGTCTTCGTAAAATGTGAAAATTGAAGTGAATATAAGTCTTCGTAAAATCTTGTGAAATTTGAAGTGAATATAAGTCTTCAAAATTAGATGAAATTGAAGTGAATATAAGTCTTCGAAAAACTGATGAAATTGAAGTGAATATAAGTCTTCGTAAAACTGATGAAATTGAAGTGAATATAAGTCTTCTAAAACTGATGAAATTTGAAGTAATATAAGTCTTCTAAAATTAGATGAAATTTGAAGTGAATATAAGTCTCTAAAAATTTGTGAAAATTGAAGTGAATATAAGTCTTCGAAAATCATGAAATTTGAAGTGAATATAAGTCTTCGTAAAATCATGAAATGAAGTGAATATAAGTCTTCGTAAAAATCATGAAATTTGAAGTGAATATAAGTCTTCGAAAATCGATGAAATTTGAAGTGAATATAAGTCTTCGAAATATGATGAAATTTAAGTGAATATAAGTCTTCAAAAATTTGATGAAATTTGAAGTGAATATAAGTCTTAAAAATTATGGTGAAAATTGAAGTGAATATAAGTCTCTAAAATCATGAAATTTGAAGTGAATATAAGTCTTCGAAAAATCATGAAATTTGAAGTGAATATAAGTCTTCGTAAAATGATGAAATTTGAAGTGAATATAAGTCTAAAAATATGATGAAATTTGAAGTGAATATAAGTCTTCGTAAAATCTGATGAAATTTGAAGTGAATATAAGTCTCGTAAAATCTGATGAAATTTGAAGTGAATATAAGTCTTCGTAAAATTTATGAAATTTGAAGTGAATATAAGTCTTAAAAATTGTGAAAATTGAAGTGAATATAAGTCTAAAAATCATGAAATTTGAAGTGAATATAAGTCTTCAAAAACTGATGAAATTTGAAGTGAATATAAGTCTTCAAAATCTGATGAAATTGAAGTGAATATAAGTCTCGTAAAAATATGATGAAATTTGAAGTGAATATAAGTCTTCGTAAAATATGATGAAATTTGAAGTGAATATAAGTCTTCGAAAATCTTGAAATTTGAAGTGAATATAAGTCTCTAAAATTAGATGAAATTTGAAGTGAATATAAGTCTTCGTAAAATCTAGTGAAAATTGAAGTGAATATAAGTCTTCGTAAACTGATGAAATTTGAAGTGAATATAAGTCTTCGTAAACTGATGAAATTTGAAGTGAATATAAGTCTTCGTAAAATTTGATGAAATTTGAAGTGAATATAAGTCTCTAAAAAATATGATGAAATTTGAAGTGAATATAAGTCAAAAACTGGATGAAATTGAAGTGAATATAAGTCTCGTAAAATCTTGTGAAATTTGAAGTGAATATAAGTCTTCAGAAAATTAGATGAAATTTGAAGTGAATATAAGTCTTCGTAAAATATAGTGAAATTGAAGTGAATATAAGTCTTCGTAAAATCATGAAATTTGAAGTGAATATAAGTCTCGAAAATCTGATGAAATTTGAAGTGAATATAAGTCTTCTAAAATCTGATGAAATTTGAAGTGAATATAAGTCTTCGTAAAACTGTGAAATTTGAAGTGAATATAAGTTCTAAAATCATGAAATTTGAAGTGAATATAAGTCTTCGTAAAATCTTGTGAAATTTGAAGTGAATATAAGTCTTCTAAAATCATGAAATTTGAAGTGAATATAAGTCTCTAAAATCTGATGAAATTTGAAGTGAATATAAGTCTTCGTAAAATCATGAAATTTGAAGTGAATATAAGTCTTTAAAACTGATGAAATTTGAAGTGAATATAAGTTCGTAAAATCTTGTGAAATTTGAAGTGAATATAAGTCTTCGTAAAATCTGATGAAATTTGAAGTGAATATAAGTCTTCGTAAAATCTGATGAAATTTGAAGTGAATATAAGTCTTCAAAAAATTTTGATGTGAATATATAGTCTTAAAAATTTGATGAAATTGAAGTGAATATAAGTCTTCGTAAAATCTGAAATTTGAAGTGAATATAAGTCTTCAAAAATCATGAAATTTGAAGTGAATATAAGTCTTCAAAATCTGATGAAATTTGAAGTGAATATAAGTCTTCGTAAAAATATGATGAAATTTGAAGTGAATATAAGTCTTCTAAAAATATGATGAAATTTGAAGTGAATATAAGTCTTCAAAATCTGTGAAATTTGAAGTGAATATAAGTTCTAAAATTAGATGAAATTTGAAGCGAATATAAGTCTATAAAAAATGTGATGAAAATTGATGTGAATATAATTTTTCATAAAATTGTGATGAAATTTGAAGTGAATATAAGTCTTCTAAAAATATGATGAAATTTGAATTGAATAAAAATCTTCAGAAAATCATGAAATTTGAAGTGAATATAAGTCTCGTAAAATCTGTGAAATTTGAAGTGAATATAAGTCTTCGTAAAATTAGATGAAATTTGAAGTGAATATAAGTCTTAAAACTGATGAAATTTGAAGTGAATATAAGTCAAAAATCATGAAATTTGAAGTGAATATAAGTCTTCTAAAACTGATGAAATTTGAAGTGAATATAAGTCTTCGTAAAATCTGTGAAATTTGAAGTGAATATAAGTCTCGTAAAACTATGAAATTTGAAGTGAATATAAGTCTTCGTAAAACTGATGAAATTTGAAGTGAATATAAGTCTTAAAAATATGATGAAATTTGAAGTGAATATAAGTCTTCATAAAATTTGATGAAATTTGAAGTGAATATAAGTCTTAGAAATTTGATGAAAATTGAAGTGAATATCTTCTAAAATATGTGAAATTTGAAGTGAATATAAGTCTTAAAATATATGAAATTTGAAGTGAATATAAGTCTTCAAAATCTGATGAAATTTGAAGTGAATATAAGTCTTCGAAAATCTGTGAAATTTGAAGTGAATATAAGTCTTCGTAAAATTAGATGAAATTTGAAGTGAATATAAGTCTTAGAAAATCTAGTGAAAATTGAAGTGAATATAAGTCTGTAAAACTGATGAAATTTGAAGTGAATATAAGTCTTCTAAATCTTATGAAATTTGAAGTGAATATAAGTCTTAAGAAAATCTGATGAAATTTGAAGTGAATATAAGTCTTTAAAACTGATGAAATTTGAAGTGAATATAAGTCTCGAAAAATCATGAAATTTGAAGTGAATATAAGTCTCGAAAATCTGATGAAATTTGAAGTGAATATAAGTCTTCAAAAATAGATGAAATTTGAAGTGAATATAAGTCTTCGTAAAATCAATGAAATTTGAAGTGAATATAAGTCTTCAAAATCTGATGAAATTTGAAGTGAATATAAGTCTTCGAAAAACTGATGAAATTTGAAGTGAATATAAGTCTTCAAACTGATGAAATTTGAAGTGAATATAAGTCTTCAGAAATATGATGAAATTTGAAGTGAATATAAGTCTTCATAAAATTTGATGAAATTTGAAGTGAATATAAGTCTTAAAAATTGTGGTTAAAATTGAAGTGAATATAAGTCTTCGTAAATATATGAAATTTGAAGTGAATATAAGTCAAAAATATGATGAAATTTGAAGTGAATATAAGTCTTCAAAATCCGATGAAATTTGAAGTGAATATAAGTCTTCGAAAATCTGATGAAATTTGAAGTGAATATAAGTCTTAAAATTAGATGAAATTTGAAGTGAATATAAGTCTTCAAAAATCTAGTGAAAATTGAAGTGAATATAAGTTCGTAAACTGATGAAATTTGAAGTGAATATAAGTCTTCGTAAAACTGATGAAATTTGAAGTGAATATAAGTCTTAAGAAAACTGATGAAATTTGAAGTGAATATAAGTCTTCTAAACTATGAAATTTGAAGTGAATATAAGTCAAAAATATGAAATTTGAAGTGAATATAAGTCTTCAAAACTGATGAAATTTGAAGTGAATATAAGTCTCGTAAAACGATGAAATTTGAAGTGAATATAAGTCTTCGTAAAATCTGATGAAATTTGAAGTGAATATAAGTCTTCAAAAATCTTGTGAAATTTGAAGTGAATATAAGTCTTCGTAAAACCGATGAAATTTGAAGTGAATATAAGTCTTCTAAAATCAATGAAATTTGAAGTGAATATAAGTCTTCAGAAATATGATGAAATTTGAAGTGAATATAAGTCTTCATAAATTTTATGAAATTTGAAGTGAATATAAGTCTAAAAATCTGATGAAAATTGAAGTGAATATAAGTCTTCGTAAAATATGTGAAATTTGAAGTGAATATAAGTTCGTAAAATAGATGAAATTTGAAGTGAATATAAGTCTTCAAAATCTGATGAAATTTGAAGTGAATATAAGTCTTCAGAAAATCTGGTGAAATTTGAAGTGAATATAAGTCTTCAGAAAATTAGATGAAATTTGAAGTGAATATAAGTCTTCAAAAAATCTAGTGAAAATTGAAGTGAATATAAGTCTCGAAAACTGATGAAATTTGAAGTGAATATAAGTCTTCGTAAAATCATGAAATTTGAAGTGAATATAAGTCTTAAAAATTTGATGAAATTTGAAGTGAATATAAGTCTTCGTAAAATCAATGAAATTTGAAGTGAATATAAGTCTCGTAAAAATCATGAAATTTGAAGTGAATATAAGTCTTCAAAACTGATGAAATTTGAAGTGAATATAAGTCTTCGTAAAATCTGATGAAATTTGAAGTGAATATAAGTCTTCGTAAAATCGATGAAATTTGAAGTGAATATAAGTCTTCAAAATCTTGAAATTTGAAGTGAATATAAGTCTTCAAAAATTAGATGAAATTTGAAGTGAATATAAGTCTTCGTAAAATCGTGAAAATTGAAGTGAATATAAGTCTTCGTAAAACTGATGAAATTTGAAGTGAATATAAGTCTTCGTAAAATGATGAAATTTGAAGTGAATATAAGTCTTCTAAAATCTGATGAAATTGAAGTGAATATAAGTCTTCGTAAAACTGATGAAATTTGAAGTGAATATAAGTCTTCTGAAATATGATGAAATTTGAAGTGAATATAAGTCTCTAAAATTTGATGAAATTTGAAGTGAATATAAGTCTTAAGAAATCTGTGAAAATTGAAGTGAATATAAGTCTTCGTAAAATCATGAAATTTGAAGTGAATATAAGTCTTTAAAACTGATGAAATTTGAAGTGAATATAAGTCTTCAGAAATCTGATGAAATTTGAAGTGAATATAAGTCTTCGTAAAATATGATGAAATTTGAAGTGAATATAAGTCTTCGTAAAATCTATGAAATTTGAAGTGAATATAAGTCTTCGAAAATTAGATGAAATTTGAAGTGAATATAAGTCTCGTAAAACGTGAAAATTGAAGTGAATATAAGTCTTTAAAACTGTGAAATTTGAAGTGAATATAAGTCTCGTAAAACTGATGAAATTTGAAGTGAATATAAGTCTTCGTAAAACTGATGAAATTTGAAGTGAATATAAGTCTTCGTAAAACTGATGAAATTTGAAGTGAATATAAGTCTTCGTAAAATATGATGAAATTTGAAGTGAATATAAGTCTTCAAAAATTTGATGAAATTGAAGTGAATATAAGTCTTAAGAAATCTGAAAATTGAAGTGAATATAAGTCTTCTAAAACTGTGAAATTTGAAGTGAATATAAGTCTTCAAAAACTGATGAAATTTGAAGTGAATATAAGTCTTCAAAATCTGATGAAATTTGAAGTGAATATAAGTCTCAAAAATATGATGAAATTTGAAGTGAATATAAGTCTTCTAAAAATATGATGAAATTTGAAGTGAATATAAGTCTTCGTAAAACTGATGAAATTTGAAGTGAATATAAGTCTTCGTAAAATCTGATGAAATTTGAAGTGAATATAAGTCTCGAAAATTAGATGAAATTTGAAGTGAATATAAGTCTTCGAAAATCTAGATGAAATTGAAGTGAATATAAGTCTCAAAAATCAATGAAATTTGAAGTGAATATAAGTCTTCGAAAAATGATGAAATTTGAAGTGAATATAAGTCTTCTAAAATTTGATGAAATTGAAGTGAATATAAGTCTCTAAAAATATGATGAAATTGAAGTGAATATAAGTCTCGTAAATTGATGAAATTGAAGTGAATATAAGTCTTCAAAACTGAAATTTGAAGTGAATATAAGTCTTCGTAAAATTAGATGAAATTTGAAGTGAATATAAGTCTTCGTAAAATCTAGTGAAAATTGAAGTGAATATAAGTCTTCGTAAAACTGATGAAATTTGAAGTGAATATAAGTCTCGTAAAACTGATGAAATTTGAAGTGAATATAAGTCTCGAAAATCATGAAATTTGAAGTGAATATAAGTTCGTAAAACTGATGAAATTTGAAGTGAATATAAGTCTTCGTAAAATCAATGAAATTTGAAGTGAATATAAGTCTGTAAAATCTGTGAAATTTGAAGTGAATATAAGTCTTCGTAAAACTGATGAAATTGAAGTGAATATAAGTCTTCGTAAAATCATGAAATTTGAAGTGAATATAAGTCTTAAAAATATGATGAAATTTGAAGTGAATATAAGTCTTCATAAAATTTGATGAAATTTGAAGTGAATATAAGTCTTATGAAATTTGGTGAAAATTGAAGTGAATATAAGTCTTCTAAAATAGATGAAATTGAAGTGAATATAAGTCTTCGTAAAATATGATGAAATTTGAAGTGAATATAAGTCTTGAAAATTATCCAATGAAATTTGAAGTGAATATAAGTCTTCGAAACTATGAAATTGAAGTGAATATAAGTCTCGTAAAATTAGATGAAATTTGAAGTGAATATAAGTCTTGAAAACTAGTGAAATTGAAGTGAATATAAGTCTTCAAAACTGATGAAATTTGAAGTGAATATAAGTCTTCGTAAACTTGATGAAATTTGAAGTGAATATAAGTCTTAAGAAAATCAATGAAATTTGAAGTGAATATAAGTCTTCGTAAAACTGATGAAATTTGAAGTGAATATAAGTCTCGTAAAATCATGAAATTTGAAGTGAATATAAGTCTTTAAAACTGAGAAATTTGAAGTGAATATAAGTCTTCTAAAATCGATGAAATTTGAAGTGAATATAAGTCTTCTAAAACTGATGAAATTTGAAGTGAATATAAGTCTCAAAAATCTTGTGAAATTTGAAGTGAATATAAGTCTTAAAATCAATGAAATTTGAAGTGAATATAAGTCTCTAAAATCGATGAAATTTGAAGTGAATATAAGTCTTCAAAAATATGATGAAATTTGAAGAATATAAGTCTTCGTAAAATTTTATGAAATTTGAAGTGAATATAAGTCTTAGAAAATTGGTTAAAATTGAAGTGAATATAAGTCTCGAAAATATGATGAAATTTGAAGTGAATATAAGTCTTCGTAAAATCTGATGAAATTTGAAGTGAATATAAGTCTTCAAAAATCTGATGAAATTTGAAGTGAATATAAGTCTTCAAAATCTGTGAAATTTGAAGTGAATATAAGTCTTCAAAATTAGATGAAATTTGAAGTGAATATAAGTCTTCAAAAATCTAGTGAAAATTGAAGTGAATATAAGTCTCGTAAAATCATGAAATTTGAAGTGAATATAAGTCTTCGTAAACTGATGAAATTTAAGTGAATATAAGTCTTAAGAAAACTGATGAAATTGAATATAAGTCTTCTAAAACTGATGAAATTTGAAGTGAATATAAGTCTTCAAAAATCTGATGAAATTTGAAGTGAATATAAGTCTAAAAACTGATGAAATTTGAAGTGAATATAAGTCTCGTAAAATCTGATGAAATTTGAAGTGAATATAAGTCTCGTAAAATCAATGAAATTTGAAGTGAATATAAGTCTTCAAAAATCTGAGAAATTTGAAGTGAATATAAGTCTTCGAAAATCTGATGAAATTTGAAGTGAATATAAGTCTTCGTAAAACTGATGAAATTTGAAGTGAATATAAGTCTTCGTAAAATATGATGAAATTTGAAGTGAATATAAGTCTTCTAAAATTTATGAAATTTGAAGTGAATATAAGTCTAAGAAATTTGGTGAAAATTGAAGTGAATATAAGTCTAAAATATGATGAAATTTGAAGTGAATATAAGTCGTAAAATATGATGAAATTTGAAGTGAATATAAGTCTCGAAAATCTATGAAATTTGAAGTGAATATAAGTCTCAGAAAATCTTGTGAAATTTGAAGTGAATATAAGTCTTAAAATTAGATGAAATTTGAAGTGAATATAAGTCTTCAAAAATCTAGTGAAAATTGAAGTGAATATAAGTCTTCGTAAAACTGATGAAATTTGAAGTGAATATAAGTCTTCGAAAACTGATGAAATTTGAAGTGAATATAAGTCTTAAGAAAATCTGATGAAATTTGAAGTGAATATAAGTCTTCGTAAAACTGATGAAATTTGAAGTGAATATAAGTCTCGTAAAACTGATGAAATTTGAAGTGAATATAAGTCTTCGTAAAACTGATGAAATTTGAAGTGAATATGTCTTCGTAAAACTGATGAAATTTGAAGTGAATATAAGTCTTCGTAAAACTGATGAAATTTGAAGTGAATATAAGTCTTTAAAAATCTTGAAACTTGAAGTGAATATAAGTCTTAAAAAATTAGATGAAATTTGAAGTGAATATAAGTCTTCAAAACTGTGAAAATTGAAGTGAATATAAGTCTTCTAAAATCGATGAAATTTGAAGTGAATATAAGTCTCGAAAATCTGATGAAATTTGAAGTGAATATAAGTCTCAAAACTGATGAAATTTGAAGTGAATATAAGTCTTCTAAATCGATGAAATTTGAAGTGAATATAAGTCTTCAGAAATATGATGAAATTTGAAGTGAATATAAGTCTTCATAAATTTTATGAAATTTGAAGTGAATATAAGTCTAAAAATTGTGAAAATTGAAGTGAATAAGTCTTCTAAAATCAATGAAATTTGAAGTGAATATAAGTCTCTAAAACTGATGAAATTTGAAGTGAATATAAGTCTTTAGAAAATCTGATGAAATTTGAAGTGAATATAAGTCTTAAAAATGATGAAATTTGAAGTGAATATAAGTCTCTAAATCTTATGAAACTTGAAGTGAATATAAGTCTTAAAAATTAGATGAAATTTGAAGTGAATATAAGTCTTCGTAAAATCAGTGAAAATTGAAGTGAATATAAGTCTTTAGAAACTGTGAAATTTGAAGTGAATATAAGTCGAAAACTGATGAAATTAGTGAATATAAGTCTTCGTAAAATCTGATGAAATTTGAAGTGAATATAAGTCTTCGTGAAATATGATGAAATTTGAAGTGAATATAAGTCTTCATAAAATTTTATGAAATTTGAAGTGAATATAAGTCTTAAGAAATTTGGTTAAAATTGAAGTGAATATAAGTCTCGTAAAACCGTGAAATTTGAAGTGAATATAAGTCTTCAAAAACTGATGAAATTTGAAGTGAATATAAGTCTTCAGAAATCTGATGAAATTTGAAGTGAATATAAGTCTTCAAAAATATGATGAAATTTGAAGTGAATATAAGTCTTAAAAATATGATGAAATTTGAAGTGAATATAAGTCTTCGTAAAATCTTGTGAAATTGAAGTGAATATAAGTTCGTAAAATTAGATGAAATTTGAAGTGAATATAAGTCTTCTAAAATCTAGTGAAATTGAAGTGAATATAAGTCTTCGTAAAATCTGATGAAATTTGAAGTGAATATAAGTCTTCTAAAAATCATGAAATTTGAAGTGAATATAAGTCTTCGTAAAATCATGAAATTTGAAGTGAATATAAGTCTTCGTAAAACTGATGAAATTTGAAGTGAATATAAGTCTTCGTAAAATCTGATGAAATTTGAAGTGAATATAAGTCTCTTAAAATCTTGTGAAATTTGAAGTGAATATAAGTCTCTAGAAAATTAGATGAAATTTGAAGTGAATATAAGTCTCTAAAAATCTAGTGAAAATTGAAGTGAATATAAGTCTTCGTAAAATCTATGAAATTTGAAGTGAATATAAGTCTTTAAAAATCTGATGAAATTTGAAGTGAATATAAGTCTTCAAAAATTTGATGAAATTTGAAGTGAATATAAGTCTTCGTAAAAATATGATGAAATTTGAAGTGAATATAAGTCTTCTAAAACTGATGAAATTTGAAGTGAATATAAGTCTTCGAAAATCTTGTGAAATTTGAAGTGAATATAAGTCTTCTAAAATTAGATGAAATTTGAAGTGAATATAAGTCTTAGAAAATCTATGAAAATTGAAGTGAATATAAGTCTTCAAAACTGATGAAATTTGAAGTGAATATAAGTCTTCGTAAAATCGATGAAATTTGAAGTGAATATAAGTCTTCGTAACTGATGAAATTTGAAGTGAATATAAGTCTTCGAAAACTGATGAAATTTGAAGTGAATATAAGTCTTCGTAAAACTGATGAAATTTGAAGTGAATATAAGTCGTAAAACTCGTGAAATTTGAAGTGAATATAAGTCTTCGAAATTCGATGAAATTTGAAGTGAATATAATCGTAAAACTGATGAAATTTGAAGTGAATATAAGTCTTCAGAAATATGATGAAATTGAAGTGAATATAAGTCTTCAAAATTTATGAAATTTGAAGTGAATATAACTTATGAAATTCTGGTGAAATTGAAGTGAATATAAGTCTTCTAAAATATGATGAAATTTGAAGTGAATATAAGTCTTCGTAAAATATGATGAAATTTGAAGTGAATATAAGTCTTGAAAATATCTGATGAAATTTGAAGTGAATATAAGTCTTCAAAATCTTGTGAAATTTGAAGTGAATATAAGTCTTTAAAATTAGATGAAATTTGAAGTGAATATAAGTCTTCGTAAAATCTAGTGAAAATTGAAGTGAATATAAGTCTTCGTAAAATCTGATGAAATTTGAAGTGAATATAAGTCTTCAGAAACTGATGAAATTTGAAGTGAATATAAGTCTTAAGAAAATCATGAAATTTGAAGTGAATATAAGTCTTAAAATCTGATGAAATTTGAAGTGAATATAAGTCTTCAAAAATCTTATGAAATTTGAAGTGAATATAAGTCTTCAAAAACTGATGAAATTTGAAGTGAATATAAGTCTTCTAAAATCTGATGAAATTTGAAGTGAATATAACTTCAAAACTGATGAAATTTGAAGTGAATATAAGTCTTCAAAATCTTGTGAAATTTGAAGTGAATATAAGTCTTCTAAAACTGATGAAATTTGAAGTGAATATAAGTCTTCAAAAACTGATGAAATTTGAAGTGAATATAAGTCTTCGTAAAATAAGATGAAATTTGAAGTGAATATAAGTCTTCAAAAATCTGATGAAATTTGAAGTGAATATAAGTCTTATGAAATGTGGAAATTGAAGTGAATATAAGTCTTCGTAAAATATGTGAAATTTGAAGTGAATATAAGTCTTCGTAAAATATGATGAAATTTGAAGTGAATATAAGTCTTCAAAATCTGATGAAATTTGAAGTGAATATAAGTCTTCGTAAAATCTTGAAATTTGAAGTGAATATAAGTCTTTAAAATTAGATGAAATTTGAAGTGAATATAAGTCTTCGTAAAAATCTAGTGAAAATTGAAGTGAATATAAGTCTTCGTAAAATCATGAAATTTGAAGTGAATATAAGTCTTCGTAAAATGATGAAATTTGAAGTGAATATAAGTCTTAAGAAAATCATGAAATTTAGTGAATATAAGTCTTCGTAAAACTGATGAAATTTGAAGTGAATATAAGTCTTCGTAAAATCATGAAATTTGAAGTGAATATGTCTCCAAAAATCGATGAAATTTGAAGTGAATATAAGTCTTCTAAAATCATGAAATTTGAAGTGAATATAAGTCTTCTAAAATCATGAAATTTGAAGTGAATATAAGTCTTCAAAATCTTGAAACTTGAAGTGAATATAAGTCTTCAAAAAATTAGATGAAATTGAAGTGAATATAAGTCTTCAAAACCTGTTGAAAATTGAAGTGAATATAAGTCTTCGTAAAATCATGAAATTTGAAGTGAATATAAGTCTCGTAAAATCATGAAATTTGAAGTGAATATAAGTCTTCAAAAATCTGATGAAATTTGAAGTGAATAAGTCTTCGTAAAACTGATGAAATTTGAAGTGAATATAAGTCTTCGTAAATATGATGAAATTTGAAGTGAATATAAGTCTTCAAAATTTTATGAAATTTGAAGTGAATATAAGTCTTAAAAATTTGAAAATTGAAGTGAATATAAGTCTTCAAAATCAATGAAATTTGAAGTGAATATAAGTCTTCGTAAAACTCATGAAATTTGAAGTGAATATAAGTCTTCTAAAACTGATGAAATTTGAAGTGAATATAAGTCTCGTAAAATCTTGTGAAATTTGAAGTGAATATAAGTCTAAAAAATTAGATGAAATTTGAAGTGAATATAAGTCTTCGTAAAACTGTGAAAATTGAAGTGAATATAAGTCTTTAAAATCTGATGAAATTTGAAGTGAATAAGTCTTGTAAAACTGATGAAATTTGGTGAATATAAGTCTTCGTAAAATATGATGAAATTTGAAGTGAATATAAGTCTTCGTAAAATATGATGAAATTTGAAGTGAATATAAGTCTTCATAAATTTTATGAAATTTGAAGTGAATATAAGTCTTAAGAAATTTGATGAAAATTGAAGTGAATATAAGTCTTCAAAAATGAAATTTGAAGTGAATATAAGTCTTCGTAAAATCGATGAAATTTGAAGTGAATATAAGTCTCAAAAACTGATGAAATTTGAAGTGAATATAAGTCTTCGAAAAACTGATGAAATTGAAGTGAATATAAGTCTTCGTAAAATCATGAAATTTGAAGTGAATATAAGTCTTCAAAATATGATGAAATTTGAAGTGAATATAAGTCTTCATAAAATTTTATGAAATTTGAAGTGAATATAAGTCTTAAAAATTGTGTTAAAATTGAAGTGAATATAAGTCTTTAAAATCATGAAATTTGAAGTGAATATAAGTCTTTAAAATCTGATGAAATTTGAAGTGAATATAAGTCTTGAGAAATCTGATGAAATTTGAAGTGAATATAAGTCTTCGTAAAATATGATGAAATTTGAAGTGAATATAAGTCTTCGTAAAATCGATGAAATTTGAAGTGAATATAAGCTCTAGAAAATATGATGAAATTTGAAGTGAATATAAGTCTTGAAAATCTATGAAATTTGAAGTGAATATAAGTCTTCGTAAAATCTATGAAATTTGAAGTGAATATAAGTCTTCAAAATTAGATGAAATTTGAAGTGAATATAAGTCTTAAAAATCTTGAAATTGAAGTGAATATAAGTTCGTGAAACTGATGAAATTTGAAGTGAATATAAGTCTTCGTAAAATTGATGAAATTTGAAGTGAATATAAGTCTTAAGAAAACTGATGAAATTTGAAGTGAATATAAGTTCTAAAAACTGATGAAATTTGAAGTGAATATAAGTCTTCGAAAATCCGATGAAATTTGAAGTGAATATAAGTCTTCAAAAACTGATGAAATTTGAAGTGAATATAAGTCTTCTAAAATCTTGTGAAATTGAAGTGAATATAAGTCTTCAAAAATTAGATGAAATTTGAAGTGAATATAAGTCTCGTAAAATCGTGAAAATTGAAGTGAATATAAGTCTTAAAAATCCGATGAAATTTGAAGTGAATATAAGTCTTCAGAAAACATGAAATTGAAGTGAATATAAGTCTTCGTAAAATATGATGAAATTTGAAGTGAATATAAGTCTTCAGAAATATGATGAAATTTAGTGAATATAAGTCTTCATAAAATTTATGAAATTGAAGTGAATATAAGTCTTAAGAAATTTTGTGAAAATTGAAGTGAATATAAGTCTTCTAAAATCAATGAAATTTGAAGTGAATATAAGTCTTCAAAAATCTGATGAAATTTGAAGTGAATATAAGTCTTCAAAAATCATGAAATTTGAAGTGAATATAAGTCTTCGTAAACTGATGAAATTTGAAGTGAATATAAGTCTTCGTAAAATCGATGAAATTTGAAGTGAATATAAGTCTTCAGAAATCTGATGAAATTTGAAGTGAATATAAGTCTTAAAATTTTATGAAATTTGAAGTGAATATAACTTTAAGAAATTCTGTGAAAATTGAAGTGAATATAAGTCTTCGTAAAATCAATGAAATTTGAAGTGAATATAAGTCTTAAAATCAATGAAATTTGAATGAATATGTCTTGAGAATATCCGATGAAATTTGAAGTGAATATAAGTCTTCGTAAAATATGATGAAATTTGAAGTGAATATAAGTCTTCGTAAAACTGGATGAAATTTGAAGTGAATATAAGTCTCGAAAATCCATGAAATTGAAGTGAATATAAGTCTTCGTAAAATTAGATGAAATTTGAAGTGAATATAAGTCTTCAAAAAATCGTGAAATTGAAGTGAATATAAGTCTTCGTGAAACTGGATGAAATTCAAGTAATTAAGTCTCTGTAAACTGATGAAATTTGAAGTGAATATAAGTCTCGTAAAACCATGAAATTTGAAGTGAATATAAGTCTCGTGAAATATGATGAAATTTAGTGAATATAAGTCTTCATAAATTTCATGAAATTTGAAGTGAATATAAGTCTTAAGAAAATTGGTTAAAATTGAAGTGAATATAAGTCTTCGTAAAATCATGAAATTTGAGTGAATATAAGTCTTCTAAAACTGATGAAATTTGAAGTGAATATAAGTCTTCAAAAAACTGATGAAATTTGAAGTGAATATAAGTCTCGTAAAATCTGATGAAATTTGAAGTGAATATAAGTCTTCAGAAAACTGATGAAATTTGAAGTGAATATAATTTCGTAAATATGATGAAATTGAAGTGAATATAAGTCTTCATAAATTTTGTGAAATTTGAAGTGAATATAAGTCTTCAAAATTGATGAAAATGAAGTGAATATAAGTCTTCGTAAAACTGATGAAATTGAAGTGAATATAAGTTCAAAACTGGAAATGAAGTGAATATAAGTCTCGAAAACTGGATGAAATTTGAAGTGAATATAAGTCTCGTAAAATCTTATGAAATTTGAAGTGAATATAAGTCTGTGAAATTCGATGAAATTGAAGTAATATAAGTCTCGAAAACTGATGAAATTTGAAGTGAATATAAGTCTTCGTAAAAACTGATGAAATTTGAAGTGAATATAAGTCTTCGTGAAATATGATGAAATTTGAAGTGAATATAAGTCTTCATAAAATTTTATGAAATTTGAAGTGAATATAAGTCTTAAGAAATTTGATGAAATTGAAGTGAATATAAGTCTTCGTAAAATCATGAAATTGAAGTGAATATAAGTCTCGTAAAATATGATGAAATTTGAAGTGAATATAAGTCTTTAGAATATCCGATGAAATTTGAAGTGAATATAAGTCTTCTAAAATCTTGTGAAATTTGAAGTGAATATAAGTCTAGTAAAATTAGATGAAATTTGAAGTGAATATAAGTCTTCGTAAAATCTAGTGAAATTGAAGTGAATATAAGTCTTCAAAACTGATGAAATTTGGTGAATATAAGTCGTAAACCGATGAAATTTAAGTGAATATAAGTTCAAAAAAATCATGAAATTTGAAGTGAATATATCTTCTAAAACCATGAAATTTGAAGTGAATATAAGTCTTCGTAAAAATCGATGAAATTTGAAGAATATAAGTCTCTAAAAATCATGAAATTTGAAGTGAATATAAGTCTTCGTAAAATCTTGTGAAACTTGAAGTGAATATAAGTCTTCAAAAATTAGATGAAATTTGAAGAATATAAGTCTCGAAAACTGTGAAATTGAAGTGAATATAAGTCTTCGTAAACTGGATGAAATTTGGTGAATATAAGTCTCGTAAAATCATGAAATTTGAAGTGAATATGTCTTCGTAAAATCGATGAAATTTGAAGTGAATATAAGTCTTCAGAAATATGATGAAATTTGAAGTGAATATAAGTCTTCATAAATTTTTATGAAATTTGAAGTGATAACTCAAGAAATTCTGATGAAAATCATGAATATAAGTCTTCGTAAAATCATGAAATTTGAAGTGAATATAAGTCTCTTAAAATCGATGAAATTTGAAGTATAAGTCTTCCAAAAATCATGAAATTATGAATATAAGTCTTCGTAAACTGATGAAATTTGAAGTGAATATAAGTCTTCGTAAAACTGATGAAATTGAATGAATATAAGTCTTCGTGAAATATGATGAAATTTGAAGTGAATATAAGTCTTCGTAAAATTTTATGAAATTTGAAGTGAATATAAGTCTTATAAAATTCTGGTGAAAATTGAAGTGAATATAAGTCTTCTAAAATATGTGAAATTTGAAGTGAATATAAGTCTTCTAAAACCGATGAAATTTGAATGAATATAAGTCTCAAAATCTGATGAAATTTGAAGTGAATATAAGTCTTCGTAAAATCTTGTGAAATTTGAAGTGAATATAAGTCTTCGAAAAATATGATGAAATTTGAAGTGAATATAAGTCTTCGTAAAAATCGGATGAACAGTGAATATAAGTCTTCGTAAAACTGTGAAATTGAAGTGAATATAAGTCTCGTAAAACTGATGAAATTTAGTGAATATAAGTCTTCGTAAAACTGATGAATTTGAAGTGAATATAAGTCTCTTAAAATCTGTGAAACTTGAAGTGAATATAAGTCTTCAAAAAATTAGATGAAATTTGAAGTGAATATAAGTCTCGTAAAAATCAAAATTGAAGTGAATATAAGTCTCGTGAAATCTCATGAAATTTGAAGTGAATATGTCGTAAAACTGATGAAATTTGAAGTGAATATAAGTCTTCGTAAACTGGTGAAATTTGAAGTGAATATAAGTCTTTAAAACTGGATGAAATTTGAAGTGAATATAAGTCTTCGTAAAATATGATGAAATTTGAAGTGAATATAAGTCTTCATAAAATTTTATGAAATTTGAAGTGAATATAAGTCTTAGAAATTCTGATGAAATTGAAGTGAATATAAGTCTCGTAAAATCTAAATTTGAAGTGAATATAAGTCTTCGTAAAATATGATGAAATTGAAGTGAATATAAGTCTTGAGAAATCCGATGAAATTTGAAATGAATATAAGTCTTCGTAAAATCTTGAAATTTGAAGTGAATATAAGTCCTCGTAAAATTAGATGAAATTTGAAGTGAATATAAGTCTTCTAAAATCTAGTGAAAATTGAAGTGAATATAAGTCTCAGAAACTGGATGAAATTGAAGTGAATATAAGTCTGTAAAACTGATGAAATTTGAAGTGAATATAAGTCTAAAGAAAACTGATGAAATTTGAAGTGAATATAAGTCTAAAATCGATGAAATTTGAAGTGAATATAAGTCTCCTAAACTCGATGAAATTTGAAGTGAATATCTTCGTAAAACTGATGAAATTTGAAGTGAATATAAGTCTTCGTAAATCTTGTGAAACTTGAAGTGAATATAAGTCTTCAAAAAATTAGATGAAATTGAAGTGAATATAAGTTCTAAAATCCGGTTGAAATTTGAAGTGAATATAAGTCTTCGTGAAATCAATGAAATTTGAAGTGAATATAAGTCTTCAGAAATCGATGAAATTTGAAGTGAATATAAGTCTTCGTAAAATCCGATGAAATTTGAAGAAATATAAGTCTTCGTGAAATATGATGAAATTTAGTGAATATAAGTCTTCATAAAATTTTATGAAATTTGAAGTGAATATAAGTCTTAAGAAATTGTGATAAAATTGAAGTGAATAAGTCTTCGTAAAATCATGAAATTTGAAGTGAATATAAGTCTCTAAAACTGGATAAAATTTGGTGAATATAAGTCTTCAAAAAACTGATGAAATTAATGAATATAAGTCTCGTAAAACTGGAAATTTGAAGTGAATATAAGTCTTCGTAAAATCAATGAAATTTGAAGTGAATATAAGTCTTCGTAAATCATGATGAAATTTGAAGTGAATATAAGTCTTCATAAAATTGATGAAATTTGAAGTGAATATAAGTCTTCAAAATTGTGGTGAAAATCATGAATATAAGTCTTCTAAAATGATGAAATTTGAAGTGAATATAAGTCTCTAAAACCGATGAAATTTGAAGTGAATATGTCTTTAAAACTGATGAAATTTGAAGTGAATATAAGTCTTCGTAAAACTATGAAATTGAAGTGAATATAAGTCTTCGTAAACTGATGAAATTTGAAGTGAATATAAGTCTCTAAAACTGATGAAATTTAAGTGAATATAAGTCTTAGAAAACTGATGAAATTTGAAGTGAATATAAGTCTTCGTAAAATTTGATGAAATTTGAAGTGAATATAAGTCTTCAGAAATATGATGAAATTTAATGAATATAAGTCTTCATAAAATTTGATGAAATTTGAAGTTAATATAAGTCTTAAGAAATCAGTTAAAATTGAAGTGAATATGTCTCTAAAAATCAATGAAATTTGAAGTGAATATAAGTCTTCGTAAAAACCGATGAAATTTGAAGTGAATATAAGTCTTGAGAAATCCGATGAAATTTGAAATGAATTAAGTCTTCGTAAAATCTTGTGAAATTGAAGTGAATATAAGTCCTCGTAAAATTAGATGAAATTGAAGTGAATATAAGTCTTCAGAAAATTCAGTTAAAATTGAAGTGAATATAAGTCTCGTAAACTGGATGAAATTTGAAGTGAATATAAGTCTTCGTAAAACTGGATGAAATTTGAAGTGAATATAAGTCTCGTAAAACTGATGAAATTTGAAGTGAATATAAGTCTTCGTAAAATCATGAATTTTGAAGGATAAGTCTTCGTAAAAATCGATGAAATTGAAGTGAATATAAGTCGTAAAAACTGATGAAATTTAAGAATATAAGTCTCGTAAAATCATGAAATTTTGGTGAATATAAGTCAAAATATGGATGAAATTGAAGTGAATATAAGTCTTCTAAAAT
>CM038794.1:225678287-225707136 GCA_021764765.1 Vicia sativa
GTTTGAATCACAATTCTGATACATTTAATTTGCAAAATTATTTTTAATGATTTAAAATGGACTAAGTCTCATTCATGAGGATAGAACAAGTTCATAAAAAGTTTATCAAAAACATATCTTTGTACTAAACAAATTACCCCATAAGTTCATGTAGTTAAAATAAACACAACATCATTTCATTTCCATTGCTCAAACATCAATTTATGCAAATACTTATATTTATTATAAAACAAAATACTATTATTTAATATTTATAACATTTGATACACTTGCCATGTACTATACATAAATCTTGTTATATATTCATAACATAAACTCCATAAAAATTATTGGACAATTTATTTAAAAACATATGAATATTTTCAAATTCATATAAAATGAAATGAATTTACTTTTTATAGTTTAAAAGACCAATATAGTTCAAAGACTAGGAAAAGAAAAAACTAAAAGCCTCTATTTAAATTCAATTCTTTATCATTATTTTTAATATGTTTGAATCACAATTATCTAATAATACATTTAATTTGCAAAATTATTTTTTAATGATTTAAAATGGACTAAGTCTAATCATGAGCCTTTGAACGAGTTCATAAAAAGTTTATCAAAACATATCTTGTACTAAACAAATTACCCCATAAGTTCATGTAGTTATGAAAAAACACAACATCATTTCCATTTCCATTAAGCTCAACATCAATTTATACACGTAATTATATTTATTATAAAACAAAATACTATTAACTTTAATATTATCTAACATTTGATGCACTTATGCATGCTTTTATACATAAATCTTGTTATATATTCATAACATAAACTAATTAAAATTATTGGACAATTTATTTAAAAAACATATGAATATTTTCAAATTCATATAAAATGAATTTTACTTTTTATAGTTTAAAAGACATTAATATAGTTCAAAAGACTAGGGAAAAGGAAAAACTAAAAGCCTCTATTTAAATTCAATTTTACATCATTATTTTTAATATGTTTGAATCACAATTCTAAATACATTTAATTTGCAAAATTATTTTTAATGATTTAAAATGGACTAAGTCTCAATCATAGGGGACTGAACAAGTTCATAAAAAGTTTATCAAAACATATCTTGTACTAAACAAATTACCCAAAGTTCATGTGAGTTACAGAAATAAAACAACTTATCATTTCCATTTCCATTAAGCTCAACATAATTTGCTAAATCTTATATTTATTATAAAACAAAATACTATTAAATTTAATATTATCTAACATTTGATGCACTTGCCATGTACTACATAAATCTTGATACATATTCATAACATAAACTCCTTAAAATTATTGGACAATTTATTTAAAAACATATGAATATTTTCAAATTCATATAAAATGAAATGAATTTACTTTTTATAGTTTAAAAGACCTTAATATAGTTCAAAGACTAGGAAAAGAAAAACTAAAGCCTCTATTTAAATTCAATTTACTTGTCATTATTTTTAATATATTTGAATCAAATTCTCTAATACATTTAATTTGCAAATTATTTTTAATGATTTAAAATGGACTAGAAGTCTCAATCATGAGGACTGAACAAGTTCATAAAGTTTTATCAAAACATATCTTGTACTAAACAAATTACCCCATAAGTTCATGTAGTTACAGAATAAACACAACATCATTTCATTTCCATTAAGCTCAACATCAGATTTATAGATACTTATATTTATTATAAAACAAAATACTATTAACTTTTTAATATTATCTAACATTTGATGCACTTGCCATGTACTATACATAAATCTTATTATATATTCATAACATAAACTCCATAAAATTATTGGTTTATTTAAAAAACATATGAATATTTTCAAATTCATATAAAATGAAATGAATTTACTTTTTTTATAGTTTAAAAGACATTAATATAGTTCAAAGACTAGGGAAAAAGAAAAAACTAAAACCTCTATTTAAATTCAATTACTTACATGTCATTATTTTAATATGTTTGAATCCGATTCTCGATACATTTAATTTAAAATTATTTTTTAATGATTTAAAATGGACTAAGTCTCAATCATGAGGTGAACAAGTTCATAAAAAGTTTATCAAAACATATCTTGTACTAAAAAAACACCCATAAGTTCATGTAGTTACGAAATAAACTGACATCATTTCCATTTCCATAAGCTCAACATCAATTTGTACGATAATTATATTATAAAAACAAATACTATTAACTTTAATATTATCTAACATTTGATGCACTTGCCATACTACATAAATCTTGTTATATATTCATAACATAAACTAATTAAAATTATTGGACAATTTATTTAAAAACATATGAATATTTTCAAATTCATTATAAATGGAAAATGAATTTTACTTTTTTATAGTTTAAAAGACATTAATATAGTTCAAAGACTAGGGAAAAAGAAAAAACTAAAGCCTCTATTTAAATTCAATTACAACATCATTATTTTTAATATGTTTGAATCACAATTCGATACATTTAATTTGCAAAATTATTTTTAATGATTTAAAATGGACTAAGTCTCAATCATGAGGATGAACAAGTTTGTAAAAGTTTATCAAAACTTAATCTTGTACTAAACAAATTTACCCATAAGTTCATGTAGTTACGAAATAAACACAACATCATTTCTTTCAATTAAAAGCTCACATTTGTAAAATACTTATATTTATTATAAAACAAAATACTATTAACTTTAATATTATCTAACATTTGATGCACTTGCCATATACTATATATAAAATCTTGTTATATATTCATAACATAAACTCCATAAAATTATTGGACAATTTATTTTAAAAAACATATAGATATTTTCAAATTCATATAAAATGAAATGAATTTACTTTTTATAGTTTAAAAGACATTAATATAGTTCAAAGACTAGGGAAAAAGAAAAACTAAAAGCCTCTATTTAAATTCAATTATTATCATTATTTTTAATATATTTTGAATGATTCTCGATACATTTAATTTTAAAATTATTTTAATGATTTAAAATGGACTAAGTCTCAATCGAGGTGAACAAGTTCATAAAAAGTTTATCAAAACATATCTTGTATATAAACAAATTACCCCATAAGTTCATGTAGTTCTTTAATGACAACATCATTTCCATTTCAAATTAAACTCAAACATCAGTTTGTCGATAATTATATTTATTATAAAACAAAATACTATTAACTTTAATATTATCAACATTTGATGCACTTGCCATATACATAAATCTTGTTATATATTCATACATAAACTCCATAGGTTATTGGACAATTTATTTAAAAAACATAGATATTTTCAAATTCATATAAAATGAAATGAATTTTTTTTATAGTTTAAAAGACATTAATATAGTTCAAAGACTAGGGAAAAAGAAAAAACTAAAAGCCTCTATTTAAATTCAATTACTAGTCATTATTTTAATATGTTTGAATCTGATTATCTAATACATTTAATTTGCAAATTATTTTTAATGATTTAAAATGGACTAAGTCTCGATCATGAGGGTGAACAAGTTCATAAAAGTTTATCAAAACATATCTTGTACTAAACAAATTAACCATAAGTTCATGTAGGTTAGAAATAAACACAACATCATTTCCTTTCCATTAAGCTCAACATCAATTTATTAAATACTTATATTTATTATAAAACAAAATACTATTAACTTTAATATTATCTAACATTTGATTGCACTTATATTACTATACATAAATCTTGTTATATATTCATAACATAAACTCCATTAAAATTATTGGACAATTTATTTAAAAACATATGAATATTTTCAAATTCATATAAAATGAGAATAGTTTTTATAGTTTAAAAGACATTAATATAGTTCAAAGACTAGAAAAAGGAAAAACTAAAAGCCTCTATTTAAATTCAATTTACTTGCATCATTATTTTTAATATGTTTGAATCACAATTCTAAATACATTTAATTTATAAAATTATTTTTTAATGATTTAAAATGGACTAAGTCTCAATCATGAGGACTGAACAGTTCATAAAAAGTTTATCAAAACATATCTTGTACTAAACAAATTACCCATAAGTTCATAGTTACGAAATAAACACACATCATTTCCATTTCCATTAAAGCTCGACATCAATTTGTAAATCTTTATATTTATAAAACAAAATACTATTAAATTTAATATTATCTAACATTTGATGCACTTGCCATGTACTATACATAAATCTTGGTATATATTCATATATAAACTCCATAAAATTATTGGACAATTTATTTAAAAAACATATAGATATTTTCAAATTCATATAAAATAAGAATAGATTTACTTTTTTATAGTTTAAAAGACATTAATATAGTTCAAAGACTAGGAAAAAGAGAAAAACTAAAAGCCTCTATTTAAGTTCAATTTTGCATCATTATTTTTAATATGTTTGAATCCATTATCTGATACATTTAATTTGCAAAATTATTTTTTATGATTTAAAATGGACTAAGTCTCAATCATGAGGACTGAACAAGTTCATAAAAAAGTTTATCAAAACATATCTTGTACTAAACAAATTATATGAAGTTCATGTGAAAGTTAGAAATAAAACACAACATTTTCCATTAAGCTCGACATCAATTTAAATAATTATATTTATTATAAAACAAAATACTATTAACTTTAATATTATCAACATTTGATGCACTTGCCATATACTATACATAAATCTTGATATATTCATTCACATAAACTCCATAAAATTATTGGACAATTTATTTAAAAACATATGAATATTTTCAAATTCATATAAAATGAAATGAATTACTTTTTATAGTTAAAAGACATTAATATAGTTCAAAGACTAGGGAAAAAGAGAAAAAACTAAAAGCCTACTATTTAAATTCAATTGCTTGTCATTATTTTTAATATGTTTGAATCACAATTCTACGATACATTTAATTTACAAAATTATTTTTAATGATTAAAATGGACTAAGTCTCAATCATGAGAATTTGAACAAGTTCATAAAAGTTTATCAAAACATATCTTGTACTAAACAAATTACCCCATAAGTTCATGTAGTTACGGAAATAAACACAACATCATTTCCATTTCCATTAAGCTCAACATCAATTTTAATAAATTGATATTTATTATAAAACAAAATACTATTAAATTTAATATTATAACATTTGATGCACTTGCCTTGTACTATACATAAATCTTGGTAGATATTCATAACATAAACTCCATAAAATTATTGGACAATTTATTTAAAAACATATAGATATTTTCAAATTCATATAAAATGAAATGAATTTACTTTTTTATAGTTTAAAAGACATTAATATAGTTCAAAAGACTAGGGAAAAAAGAAAAAACTAAAGCCTCTATTTAAATTCAATTTTGTCATTATTTTTAATATGTTTTGAATCACAATTATCTAATACATTTAATTTGCAAAATTATTTTTTAATGATTCAAAATGGACTAAGTCTCAATCATAGGGTGAACAAGTTCATAAAAAAGTTTATCAAAACATATCTTGTACTAAACAATTACCCCAAAGTTCATGTAGTTACTGAAATAAACACAATCATTTCCATTTCCATTAAGCTCGACATCAATTTATGCGATAATTATATTTTATTATAAACAAAATACTATAACTTTAATATTATCTAACATTTGATGCACTTGCCATGTACTATACATAAATCTTATATATTCATAACATAAACTAATTAAATTATTGGACAATTTATTTAAAAACATATGAATATTTTCAAATTCATATAAAATGAAATGAATTTACTTTTATAGTTTAAAAACATTAATATAGTTCAAAAGACTAGGAAAAAGAAAAAACTAAAGCCTCTATTTAAATTCAATTACATGTCATTATTTTTAATATTTGAATCACAATTCTGATACATTTAATTTACAAAATTATTTTTAATGATTTAAAATGGACTAAGTCTCATCATGAGGAATGAACAAGTTCATAAAAGTTTATCAAAACATATCTTGTACTAAACAAATTACCCCATAAGTTCATGTAGTTAAAATAAACACAACATCATTTCCATTTCCATTAAATGCTCAACATCAATTTATGCGATCTTATATTTATTATAAAACAAAATACTATTAAGTTTAATATTATCTAACATTTGATGCACTTGCCCATACTATATACATAAATCTTGGTAGATATTCATAACATAAACTCCATAAAATTATTGGACAATTTATTTAAAAACATATGAATATTTTCAAATTCATATAAAATGAAATGATTTACTTATTTTATAGTTTAAAAGACATTAATATAGTTCAAAGACTAGGAAAAAAGAAAAACTAAAAGCCTCTATTTAAATTCAATTACTATCATTTATTTTTAATATGAATCATACAATTATCTAATACATTTAATTTGCAAAATTATTTTAATGATTAAAATGGACTAAGTCTCAATCATGAGGGTGAACAAGTTCATAAAAGTTTATCAAAACATATCTTGTACTAAACAAATTACCCCATAAGTTCATGTAGTTACGAAATAAACACAACATCATTTCCATTTCCATTAAGCTCAACATCAATTTATCGATAATTATATTTATTATAAAACAAAATACTATTAATTTAATATTATCTAACATTTGATGCACTTGCCATATACTATACATAAATCTTATATATTCATAACATAAACTCCATAAAATTATTGGACAATTTATTTAAAAACATATGAATATTTTAAATTCATATAAAATGAAATGAATTTACTTTTTTTATAGTTTAAAAGACATTAATATAGTTCAAAAGACTAGGAAAAAGAAAAAACTAAAAGCCTCTATTTAAATTCAATTACACATCATTATTTTAATATGTTTGAATCACAATTCTCTAATACATTTAATTTGCAAAATTATTTTTAATGATTCAAAATGGACTAAGTCTCAATCATGAGGGGTGAACAAGTTCATAAAAGTTTATCAAAACATATCTTGTACTAAAAATTACCCCATAAGTTCATGTAGTTAAAATAAACACAACATCATTTCCATTTTCATTAAGCTCAACATCAATTTGTTAGTAATTATATTTATTATAAAACAAAATACTATTAACTTTAATATTATCTAACATTTGATGCACTTGCCATATACTATACATAAATCTTGTTATATATTCATAACATAAACTCCATAAAATTATTGGACAATTTATTTAAAAACATATGGATATTTTCAAATTCATATAAAATGAAATGAATTTACTTTTTTATAGTTTAAAAGACATTAATATAGTTCAAAAGACTAGGGAAAAAGAAAAACTAAAAGCCTCTATTTAAATTCAATTACTTTGTCATTATTTTTAATATGTTTGAATCACAATTCTACTATACATTTAATTTGCAAAATTATTTTTAATGATTTAAAATGGACTAAGTCTCAATCATGAGGAATGAACAAGTTCATAAAAAAATTTATCAAAACATATCTTGTACTAAACAAATTACCCATAAGTTCATGTAGTTAGAAATAAACACAACATCATTTCCATTTACATTAAGCTCAACATCAATTTTACTAAAATTATATTTATTATAAAACAAAATACTAACTTTAATATTATCTAACATTTGATTACTTGCCATGTACTATATACATAAATCTTGTTATATATTCATAACATAAACTCCATAAAATTATTGGACAATTTATTTAAAAACATATGAATATTTTCAAATTCATATAAAATGAAATGAATTTACTTTTTTTATAGTTTAAAAGACATTAATATAGTTCAAAGACTAGGAAAAAGAAAAAACTAAAAGCCTCTATTTAAATTCAATTATGTCTTATTTTTAATATGTTTGAATCACAATTTCTAATACATTTAATTTGCAAAATTATTTTTAATGATTCAAAATGGACTAAGTCTCAATCATGAGGGCTGAACAAGTTCATAAAAAGTTTATCAAAACATATCTTGTACTAAACAAATTACCCATAAGTTCATGTAGTTCAAATAAACACAACATCATTTCCATTTCCATTAAGCTCAACATCAATTTATAGTAATTATATTTATTATAAAACAAATACTATTAAACTTAATATTATCTAACATTTGATGCACTTGCCATGTACTATACATAAATCTTGTTATATATTCATAACATAAACTCCATAAAATTATTGGACAATTTATTTAAAAAACATATGAATATTTTCAAATTCATATAAAATGAATAAGATTTTTTTATAGTTTAAAAAGACATTAATATAGTTCAAAGACTAGGGAAAAAGAAAAAAACTAAAAGCCTCTATTTAAATTCAATTACTTGTGTCATTATTTTTAATATGTTTGAATCCAATTCTGATACATTTAATTTGCAAAATTATTTTTAATGATTTAAAATGGACTAAGTCTCAATCATGACTGAACAAGTTCATAAAAGTTTATCAAAACATATCTTGTACTAAACAAATTATAAGTTCATGTAGTTGAAAATAAACACAACATCATTTCCATTTCCATTAAGCTCAACATCAATTTTGTCGTATATTTATTATAAAACAAAATACTATAAACTTTAATATTATCTAACATTTGATGCACTTGCCATGTACTATACATAAATCTTGTTATATATTCATAACATAAACTATTAAAATTATTGGACAATTTATTTAAAAACATATGAATATTTTCAAATTCATATAAAATGAAATTGAATTTACTTTTTATAGTTAAAAGACATTAATATAGTTCAAAGACTAGGGAAAAAGAAAAACTAAAAGCCTCTATTTAAATTCAATTACATGTCATTATTTTAATATGTTTGAATCACAATTCTAATACATTTAATTTGCAAAATTATTTTTTAATGATTTAAAATGGACTAAGTCTCATCATGAGGTGAACAAGTTCATAAAAAGTTTATCAAAACATATCTTGTACTAAACAAATTACCCCATAAGTTCATATGGTTAAATAAACACAACATCATTTCCATTTCCATTAAAGCTCAACATCAATTTGTCGATCTTATATTTATTATAAAACAAAATACTATTAAATTTAATATTATCTAACATTTGATGCACTTGCCTATACTATACATAAATCTTGTTAGATATTCATAACATAAACTCCATAAAATTATTGGACAATTTATTTAAAAACATATGAATATTTTCAAATTCATATAAAATGAAATGAATTTACTTTTTTATAGTTTAAAAGACATTAATATAGTTCAAAGACTAGGGAAAAAGAAAAAACTAAAAGCCTCTATTTAAATTCAATTACCTTTGTCATTATTTTTAATATGTTTGAATCACAATTATCTAATACATTTAATTTGCAAAATTATTTTTTAATGATTCAAAATGGACTAAGTCTCAATCATGAGGACTGAACAAGTTCATAAAAAAGTTTATCCAAAACATATCTTGTACTAAACAAATTACCCCATAAGTTCATGTAGTTCTGAAATGAACACAACATCATTTCCATTTACATTAAGCTCAACATCAATTTATAAATTATTATATTTATTATAAAACAAAATACTATTAACTTTAATATTATCTAACATTTGATGCACTTGCCATGTACTATACATAAATCTTGTTATATATTCATAACATAAACTAATTAAAATTATTGGACAATTTATTTAAAAAACATATGAATATTTTCAAATTCATATAAAATGAAATGAATTTACTTTTTTTATAGTTAAAAAGACATTAATATAGTTCAAAGACTAGGGAAAAAGGAAAAACTAAAAGCCTCTATTTAAATTCAATTACCTTGTCATTATTTTTAATATGTTTGAATCACAATTCTACGATACATTTAATTTGCAAAATTATTTTTAATGATTTAAAATGGACTAAGTCTCAATCATGAGGTGAACAAGTTCATAAAAAGTTTATCAAAACATATCTTGTACTAAACAAATTACCCCATAAGTTCATGTAGTTACGAAATAAACACATCATTTCCATTTCCATTAAGCTCAACATCAATTTGTAAATCTTATATTTATTATAAAACAAAATACTATTAAATTTAATATTATCTAACATTTGATGCACTTGCCTTGTACTATACATAAATCTTGGTAGATATTCATAACATAAACTCCATAAAATTATTGGACAATTTATTTAAAAAACATATGAATATTTTCAAATTCATATAATATGAAATGAATTTACTTTTTTTTATAGTTTAAAAAGACATTAATATAGTTCAAAAGACTAGGGAAAAAAGAAAAAACTAAAAGCCTCTATTTAAATTCAATTACACTGTCATTATTTTTAATATGTTTGAATCACAATTATCTAATACATTTAATTTGCAAAATTATTTTTTAATGATTCAAAATGGACTAAGTCTCAATCATGAGGACTGAACAAGTTCATAAAAAGTTTATCAAAACATATCTTGTACTAAACAAATTACCCCATAAGTTCATGTAGTTACGAAATAAACACAACATCATTTCCATTTCCATTAAGCTCAACATCAATTTATGCATAATTATATTTAGTATAAAACAAAATACTATTAAACTTAATATTATCTAACATTTGATGCACTTGCCATGTACTATACATAAATCTTGTTATATATTCATAACATAAACTCCATAAAATTATTGGACAATTTATTTAAAAAACATATGAATATTTTCAAATTCATATAAAATGAAATGAATTTACTTTTTATAGTTTAAAAGACATTAATATATTCAAAAGACTAGGAAAAAGAAAACACTAAAAGCCTCTATTTAAATTCAATTACACATCATTATTTTTAATATGTTTGAATCACAATTCTCGATACATTTAATTTGCAAAATTATTTTTAATGATTTAAAATGGACTAGGTCTCAATCATGAGGACTGAACAAGTTCATAAAAAGTTTATCAAAACATATCTTGTACTAAACAAATTACCCATAAGTTCATGTAGTTACGAAATGAACACAACATCATTTCCATTTCATTAAGCTCAACATCAATTTATTAATCGTATATTTATTATAAAACAAAATACTATAAACTTTAATATTATCTAACATTTGATGCACTTGCCATGTACTATACATAAATCTTGTTATATATTCATAACAAAACTCCATTAAAATTATTGGACAATTTATTTAAAAACATATGAATATTTTCAAATTCATATAAAATGAAATGAATTTACTTTTTTATAGTTAAAAAGACATTAATATAGTTCAACTAGGGAAAAAGAAAGAAATAACTAAAAGCCTCTATTTAAATTACAATTTCATTATTTTTAATATGTTTGAATCACAATTCTACGATACATTTAATTTGCAAAATTATTTTTAATGATTTAAAATGGACTAAGTCTCAATCATGAGGGTGAACAAGTTCATAAAAAGTTTATCAAAACATATCTTGTACTAAACAAATTACCCCATAAGTTCATGTAGTTACGAAATAAACACAACATCATTTCCATTTCCATTAAGCTCAACATCAATTTATAAATCTTATATTTATTATAAAACAAAATACTATTAATTTAATATTATCTAACATTTGATGCACTTGCTATACTATACATAAATCTTGTTAGATATTCATAACATAAACTCCATAAAATTATTGGACAATTTATTTAAAAACATATGAATATTTTCAAATTCATATAATATGAAATGAATTTTTTTTTTATATAGTTTAAAAAGACATTAATATAGTTCAAAGACTAGGGAAAAAGAAAAACTAAAAGCCTCTATTTAAATTCAATTACCTTGTCATTATTTTAATATGTTTGAATCACAATTATCTAATACATTTAATTTGCAAAATTATTTTTAATGATTCAAAATGGACTAAGTCTCAATCATGAGGGTGAACAAGTTCATAAAAGTTTATCAAAACATATCTTGTACTAAACAAATTACCCCATAAGTTCATGTAGTTGAAATGAACACAACATCATTTCCATTTGTTAAAGCTCAACATCAATTTCGATAATTATTTATTATAAAACAAAATACTATTAACTTTAATATTATCTAACATTTGATGCACTTGCCATGTACTATACATAAATCTTGTTATATATTCATAACATAAACTAATTAAAATTATTGGACAATTTATTTAAAAAACATATGAATATTTTCAAATTCATATAAAATGAAATGAATTTACTTTTTTTTATAGTTTAAAAAGACATTAATATAGTTCAAAAGACTAGGGAAAAAGGAAAAAACTAAAAGCCTCTATTTAAATTCAATTACTGCGTATTTTTTAATATGTTTGAATCACAATTCTGACATTTAATTTGCAAAATTATTTTTAATGATTTAAAATGGACTAAGTCTCAATCATGAGGGTGAACAAGTTCATAAAAAAGTTTATCCAAAACATATCTTGTACTAAACAAATTACCCCATAAGTTCATGTAGTTCTGAAATAAACACAACATCATTTCCATTTCCATTAAGCTCAACATCAATTTGTCTGATACTGATATTTATTATAAAACAAAATACTATTAAATTTAATATTATCTAACATTTGATGCACTTGCCTTGTACTATACATAAATCTTGGTAGATATTCATAACATAAACTCCATAAAATTATTGGACAATTTATTTAAAAAACATATGAATATTTTCAAATTCATATAATATGAAATGAATTTACTTTTTTTTATAGTTTAAAAAGACATTAATATAGTTCAAAGACTAGGAAAAAGAAAAACTAAAAGCCTCTATTTAAATTCAATTACTAACATCATTATTTTAATATGTTTGAATCACAATTATCTAATACATTTAATTTGCAAAATTATTTTTAATGATTCAAAATGGACTAAGTCTCAATCATGAGGATGAACAAGTTCATAAAAGTTTATCAAAACATATCTTGTACTAAACAAATTACCCCATAAGTTCATGTAGTTGAAATAAACACAACATCATTTCCATTTCCATTAAGCTCAACATCAATTTATACGATAATTATATTTATTATAAAACAAAATACTATTAACTTTAATATTATCTAACATTTGATGCACTTGCCATGTACTATACATAAATCTTGTTATATATTCATAACATAAACTCCATAAAATTATTGGACAATTTATTTAAAAAACATATGAATATTTTCAAATTCATAAAAATGAAATGAATTTACTTATTTTATAGTTTAAAACTAATTAAATGAACCCGATCGAAAGAAAACATCATTCTATCTTAGATATGCATTGTTATCTTAGATAATTTCATATGACTTATTTGTTGTAAATATACATTGTTATTATAAAATTATTAATAATTAAAATATTTTAAAAACATGTAACAAATTACTTACATGATAAATCTAATATGTCTAATAACTATAAATATTACTAATAATTATAAATATTTATAAATATGTTGTTGATTAAAATAAAATAAAAATTTATTGTCATGATAGTGACGTAAAATTAATGAATATCGGTATAAAATTTATGAGATAAATAAAATTTACAAATATCATATTATTTCTTATAATAATAAATAGTCAAATGTATGTTGTGAGTAATATTTATGCATGTTTGAATAAATTTAGTTGTATCCGTGACACTTATGTAATATTCTAATCACATTTTAACTTATGAATGAATGATAACACCAAATAACAACAAAAATTAAAATTACATCAAAATGGTTTAAAATAATATATTGGAAGCAAGATGATAAGAATAACCATGTTAACAAAGGACGTGTTAAATTCATTACAACGTAAGGTGAAACGATGTATAACAGTAGCATGATACAACGTCAAATACAAATAAAACAGTAGCATGACAACTTTGTAACCTGCTACTTTTATGAAACAAAAGATTCATGAAAAAGATTCACAGAACCACACCTCCAAAAATGGACCCTAGCACAATTGAACCTTGCCAAAAATAACGACAAAAATTAAAATTACACCAAATAAATATATTTAAAATATATAAATTTAAATTTAAAATACAAATAAATATAAAATATTTCACTTGAATTTGCAAACTAAATAATCATATATTTAATATGTTATAAATTGAATAGATAATTAATACTAATTTTTTAAAACTTTCATTTATGACAAAACTTTCATTTAAAAACTTTCTTTGAGAAAATCTATTTCTGTTATATAAATATTTCTCCTGTCTGCATTAGATACCAGTTCTAACAAAACCAATCCAAATTGACAATCTAAATTAATTGTAAAAGATACTTTGAATAAAAACTCAATCCAAATTAATTGTAAAAGATACTTTGAAAATAACTCAATACTATCACTAATAATCAACGTAACACACAAGCTAATAATAACATCAAATTAAATGACACACTTAACAAATTCTGATATAGTTAACCAAAATGACACACTTAACAAATTATGATATAGTTAACCAAATAAAATACTTTTCTTTTGTTAACCAAATTAAATGACACATTTGAATGCTTTGACAACTGGTTCTTCACACTCAAGATCCCATTTAGTTGTTGAAGCACCTGAAGGATGAAAGCAGTAACACATAAGTTACATTATGCATAAATATATATAGCATATACAATAGTGTTTCTTTCTATAATTAAAAGTGTAAGCTTACCATAATGGCAACAAAACACAATGAGAGCAACTTAAACTCACAATGAAAAGTCGGCAAAACTAAGAAACTTCCCTTGGTTGTACTTTTCATTGGTTTCCTCGGAAACTTGTATAAGTACTAATGATTACGCCTACAAATGAAAATAGAGTAACTTATTGTGTTAACTACATGAAAATAGAGTAACTTGTTGTGTTAACTACATGAAAATAAAGTAACTTTGGAGATTGATATGAACTAAGAAACCATAATTTGAATATGGAATTGGTTTTACCGTTAGGAGTTTTGGTTGCCAGGGTTATTTTTGTGTTTCTTCACACTAAATGGCTATAGTAATCATTCTCATTTACAGCTCTATGATTGGTTCTTCAAACACTAACAAACCATAACATATGCATCACATTTATTTATATATAACTCTAACCATTAAAATAAAAGCCACTAATTATTGTGATTTTCCATAGTACACAAAGAAATGACATACTACCAAACAAATAAGGAAACACGATAAATCCTCAGCTAATCAAAGAACCACGACGAAAAGTGTTCTTATTCCGTAGCTAGTATAAATCTCATAGGCTCATGCAAGCTAACATTAGCAAAGAAAATTCTACAGCAATATCATAAATGTTATGTTTGTGTTGAATTACACGTATGCGATTCACATGTGCTTTATGCATAAACTTTTCTTGTTGCTTATTATTAGATACCTCAATAATTAGACACATATACTATAGGCTATAACAAAGATTCAATATAAAACTAATTATTGCACATACCGGTGTTTGTTCAAAAGGGACTTCAATTTCCAACCAATGGTCCCAGCAACCTCTTGAAGATCCACTTGTTTCTCCATTCATCTTACCTTGTATGGGCCTTAAGCTTTATTGAACAATGACAACCAAAATAGCTATTTTCCAAACGTTCTTTTCAACTTTCTAGTCCCAAACCATAACCGGTGGTCTCGACATGATTGATTTAAAAACTGAAAAAGAAACCAGATTTACATAAGGAGGATAACATGATGAAAACCAATGTATTATACATTAATATTTTTTTCAGAACAACAATGGTAAAACTCAAAACTTTATAATAAGCAAAACTTTATAATAAGCAAAAAGTTTGTAAATGTCAAAACTTAAACTTTGTAATAAGCAAAACTTTGTAAAAATCAAAACTTTATAAAAATGAGAACTTTCCACATTTGCTAGAAATATTAGTTTGTTTTGTTACTGGAAAACGAAGGAAAGAGACAGAAAACTAAAATCAATTTATGTGTTCCATAGTCGAAGGTAGTAGCAGACAACTTACCTTGAAGCTCTGAGCTTGAAAGCGGAAGGCAAGGGTTTGGTTTCATGTGAGAGGGAAGTGTTTCTTGCTGAAGGAGAGATAACAGAAATGGGAAAATGAAAGAGTTTAGTTTCCTACCATAGATCCTGTAAACACAGACAAGAGGTTAGTAACAAAAACGGAAAGCAAAATAGAAGAGAGTGTTAGGAGAGGTTAGGAATCAGAAAGGGGAAGACGAGTGAAAATGAAAGGAAGACGAGAGAGAGAGAGGGAGTTGGGAGAAACCTGTTGCGGAGAGTAAGAAATGGAAAGCAAAAATAAATGGAGAAGGATTGGTAGTTTAGAGTAGTCTTATTTACAACTATGAAAACATATAACCCGAATAATATACCAAAATGTAATGTCCAAGACCTGCATAATATAACAAAAACTTGGACAAACTGAAACTGCGGAAGCAAATAAATTCGAAGAGTACTTCCTTCTGTGCCAGACTAATTAGCAATCTCATCGCAACCAAAACTCCACTACAAACAGCCCTCATACTCCCAGACTTCTAAGAGGGAATTCCCACCACCCATTCCCATGATGGACATAGCCTACCACGACGACAGCTGCCGCAACCTGCAACAATATAAACACTTGACACTTTCAGCACAAACTTGAAAGTTAGAAAACTACATAGTTACAAAATGTAATAAACTTTTAATATACTTACTGCAAATCTTAAACCAGATACCCTTTGAGTTACTGTCATTGTGAGAATCATCCACAAAATCATTCACTGCCAAGACCAAGATTTGAATTTCTGATTATTAACACTTTTGTCTTTACAGATTTCATTCTCTTCAAATAATAAACTCTAAAAAAATCTGCACTTATCCCAAACCCTAAATCAGAATGCTAGAAGAAAAAGTATGACTGCAGTTGTACAACTAATAAAACTCACAAGGGGAAAAGTATTTCAGCATTAGAAGTTTCATACTTCTGGTCCTCATCGACACATTACTTTGACTTGAATCATCTTCGTTTCCCAAATCTAAACATAAAACAAACAACTTAATCCTTAAACCCAAAATTAAAACAATTCATCAGATCCAAAACACTAAAATCTAAAATGAACAGAAACACACACATGAAAACATGAATAGAAACACACACATGAAAACATGAAACTGTGAATACAAAAGACACATAAAACAATAAATCGATGTAGAAGACACGGAAGGAAGAAAAAGCAGATAAAGCCAAAAGCTGTATTAAGCATAACGATACCTTGAAGATGGCGAGGAAAGTTGTCGGCCGGTCACAGAAACAACTTGAAATGGCGGAGGAAGAAGAAGTTGAATGGAATGAGAGAGAGTCAAGCGGATGTGTTGTATTTGAATCTTCCAATGGATGTGTTCCAAAAAGGGCATGCTCATGAATTGAACCTCCACGTGGAAGCTTTGCAATGGGTCTAGTGGTGTAATAAACTTGACTTTATGAAATGACAAAAATACCCTTTTTGAAGGGTAATTAATTTTGAAGGGAAGGGCATTATGGGTAGTGTGCAGGTGATTAATTTTAATGCTTAGCTAGTTGAAGACATTAATATAGTTCAAAAGACTAGGGAAAAAAGAAAAAACTAAAAGCCTCTATTTAAATTCAATTACACTGTCATTATTTTTAATATGTTTGAATCACAATTATCTAATACATTTAATTTGCAAAATTATTTTTTAATGATTCAAAATGGACTAAGTCTCAATCATGAGGACTGAACAAGTTCATAAAAAAGTTTATCCAAAACATATCTTGTACTAAACAAATTACCCCATAAGTTCATGTAGTTCTGAAATAAACACAACATCATTTCCATTTCCATTAAGCTCAACATCAATTTGTCTGATAATTATATTTATTATAAAACAAAATACTATTAACTTTAATATTATCTAACATTTGATGCACTTGCCATGTACTATACATAAATCTTGTTATATATTCATAACATAAACTCCATAAAATTATTGGACAATTTATTTAAAAAACATATGAATATTTTCAAATTCATATAAAATGAAATGAATTTACTTATTTTTATAGTTTAAAAGACATTAATATAGTTCAAAAGACTAGGAAAAAGAAAAAACTAAAAGCCTCTATTTAAATTCAATTACTTCATTATTTTAATATGTTTGAATCACAATTATCTAATACATTTAATTTGCAAAATTATTTTTAATGATTCAAAATGGACTAAGTCTCAATCATGAGGATTGAACAAGTTCATAAAAAGTTTATCAAAACATATCATGTACTAAAAAAATTACCCCATAAGTTCATGTAGTTCTGAAATAAACACAACATCATTTCCATTTCCATTAAGCTCAACATCAATTTGTCTGATAATTATATTTATTATAAAACAAAATACTATTAACTTTAATATTATCTAACATTTGATGCACTTGCCATGTACTATACACAAATTTTGTTATATATTCATAACATAAACTCCATAAAATTATTGGACAATTTATTTAAAAAACATATGAATATTTTCAAATTCATATAAAATGAAATGAATATACTTTTTTTTTATAGTTTAAAAAGACATTAATATAGTTAAAAACACTAGGGAAAAAAGAAAAAACTAAAAGCCTCTATTTAAATTCAATTACACTGTCATTATTTTTAATATGTTTGAATCACAATTCTACATACATTTAATTTGCAAAATTATTTTAATGATTTAAAATGGACTAAGTCTCAATCATGAGGAGAACAAGTTCATAAAAAAGTTTATCCAAAACATATCTTGTACTAAACAAATTACCCCATAAGTTCATGTAGTTCTGAAATGAACACAACATCATTTCCATTTCCATTAAGCTCAACATCAATTTGTCTGATACTTATATTTATTATAAAACAAAATACTATTAACTTTAATATTATCTAACATTTGATGCACTTGCCATGTACTATACATAAATCTTGTTATATATTCATAACATAAACTAATTAAAATTATTGGACAATTTATTTAAAAAACATATGAATATTTTCAAATTCATATAAAATGAAATGAATTTACTTTTTTTTATAGTTTAAAAAGACATTAATATAGTTCAAAAGACTAGGGAAAAACGAAATAACTAAAAGCCTCTATTTAAATTCAATTACACATCATTATTTTAATATGTTTGAATCACAATTCTAAATACATTTAATTTGCAAAATTATTTTTAATGATTTAAAATGGACTAAGTCTCAATCATGAGGTGAACAAGTTCATAAAAAGTTTATCAAAACATATCTTGTACTAAACAAATTACCCATAAGTTCATGTAGTTGAAATAAACACAACATCATTTCCATTTCCATTAAGCTCAACATCAATTTGTATGCGATGATATTTATTATAAAACAAAATACTATTAAATTTAATATTATCTAACATTTGATGCACTTGCCTTACTATACATAAATCTTGGTAGATATTCATAACATAAACTCCATAAAATTATTGGACAATTTATTTAAAAACATATGAATATTTTCAAATTCATATAATATGAAATGAATTTACTTTTTTATAGTTTAAAAGACATTAATATAGTTCAAAGACTAGGAAAAAAAAAAACTAAAAGCCTCTATTTAAATTCAATTACTTGTCATTATTTTTAATATGTTTGAATCACAATTATCTAATACATTTAATTTGCAAAATTATTTTTAATGATTCAAAATGGACTAAGTCTCAATCAAGGATGAACAAGTTCATAAAAGTTTATCAAAACATATCTTGTACTAAACAAATTACCCCATAAGTTCATGTAGTTAAAATAAACACAACATCATTTCCATTTCCATTAAGCTCAACATCAATTTGTCGATAATTATATTTATTATAAAACAAAATACTATTAACTTTAATATTATCTAACATTTGATGCACTTGCCATATACTATACATAAATTTATATATTCATAACATAAACTCCATAAAATTATTGGACAATTTATTTAAAAACATATGAATATTTTCAAATTCATATAAAATGAAATGAATTTACTTATTTTATAGTTTAAAAGACATTAATATATGTTCAAAGACTAGGAAAAAGAAAAACTAAAAGCCTCTATTTAAATTCAATTACTCTCTTATTTTTAATATGTTTGAATCACAATTATCTAATACATTTAATTTGCAAAATTATTTTTAATGATTCAAAATGGACTAAGTCTCAATCATGAGGTTGAACAAGTTCATAAAAGTTTATCAAAACATATCTTGTACTAAACAAATTACCCCATAAGTTCATGTAGTTACGAAATAAACACAACATCATTTCCATTTCCATTAAGCTCAACATCAATTTGTCGATAATTATATTTATTATAAAACAAAATACTATTAAATTTAATATTATCTAACATTTGATGCACTTGCCATACTATACATAAATCTTGTTATATATTCATAACATAAACTCCATAAAATTATTGGACAATTTATTTAAAAACATATGAATATTTTCAAATTCATATAAAATGAAATGAATTTACTTTTTTATAGTTTAAAAGACATTAATATAGTTCAAAGACTAGGGAAAAGAAAAAACTAAAAGCCTCTATTTAAATTCAATTACATTGTCATTATTTTTAATATGTTTGAATCACAATTATCTATACATTTAATTTGCAAAATTATTTTTAATGATTCAAAATGGACTAAGTCTCAATCATGAGGATTTGAACAAGTTCATAAAAAGTTTATCAAAACATATCTTGTACTAAACAAATTACCCCATAAGTTCATATGTTACGAAATAAACACAACATCATTTCCATTTCCATTAAGCTCAACATCAATTTTATCGCGATATTTATTATAAAACAAAATACTATTAAATTTAATATTATCTAACATTTGATGCACTTGCCTTATACTATATAAATCTTGTTATATATTCATAACATAAACTCCATAAAATTATTGGACAATTTATTTAAAAACATATGAATATTTTCAAATTCATATGAAATGAATTTACTTATTTTATAGTTTAAAAAGACATTAATATAGTTCAAAGACTAGGGAAAAAAGAAAAACTAAAAGCCTCTATTTAAATTCAATTACTCATCATTATTTTTAATATGTTTGAATCACAATTATCTAATACATTTAATTTGCAAAATTATTTTTAATGATTCAAAATGGACTAAGTCTCAATCATGATTGAACAAGTTCATAAAAAGTTTATCAAAACATATCTGTACTAAAAAATTACCCATAAGTTCATGTAGTTACAAATAAACACAACATCATTTCCATTTCCATTAAGCTCAACATCAATTTGTAAATAATTATATTTATTATAAAACAAATACTATTAACTTTAATATTATCTAACATTTGATGCACTTGCCATGTACTATACATAAATCTTGTTATATATTCATAACATAAACTCCATAAAATTATTGGACAATTTATTTAAAAACATATGAATATTTTCAAATTCATATAAAATGAAATGAATACTTTTTATAGTTTAAAGACATTAATATAGTTAAAAGACTAGGGAAAAAGAAAAAACTAAAAGCCTCTATTTAAATTCAATTACTGTCATTATTTTAATATGTTTGAATCACATTCTAATACATTTAATTTGCAAAATTATTTTTAATGATTTAAAATGGACTAAGTCTCAATCATGAGGACTGAACAAGTTCATAAAAAGTTTATCAAAACATATCTTGTACTAAACAAATTACCCCATAAGTTCATGTAGTTACGAAATAAACACAACATCATTTCCATTTCCATTAAGCTCAACATCAATTTGTCGATAATTATATTTATTATAAAACAAAATACTATTAACTTTAATATTATCTAACATTTGATGCACTTGCCATGTACTATACATAAATCTTGTTATATATTCATAACATAAACTAATAAAATTATTGGACAATTTATTTAAAAACATATGATATTTTCAAATTCATATAAAATGAAATGAATTTACTTTTTATAGTTTAAAAGACATTAATATAGTTCAAAGACTAGGAAAAAGAAAAAACTAAAAGCCTCTATTTAAATTCAATTACATCATTATTTTTAATATGTTTGAATCACAATTCTCAGATACATTTAATTTGCAAAATTATTTTTTAATGATTTAAAATGGACTAAGTCTCAATCATGAGTGAACAAGTTCATAAAAAGTTTATCAAAACATATCTTGTACTAAACAAATTACCCCATAAGTTCATGTAGTTTTGAAATAAACACAACATCATTTCCATTTCCATTAAGCTGACATCAATTTATGAAATCTTATATTTATTATAAAACAAAATACTATTAAATTTAATATTATCTAACATTTGATGCACTTGCCTTTACTATACATAAATCTTGTTAGATATTCATAACATAAACTCCATAAAATTATTGGACAATTTATTTAAAAACATATGAATATTTTCAAATTCATATAAAATGAAATGAATTTACTTTTTATAGTTTAAAAGACATTAATATAGTTCAAAGACTAGGAAAAAAAGAAAAAACTAAGCCTCTATTTAAATTCAATTACTACTTGTCATTATTTTAATATGTTTGAATCACAATTATCTAATACATTTAATTTGCAAAATTATTTTTAATGATTCAAAATGGACTAAGTCTCAATCATGAGGGTACAAGTTCATAAAAGTTTATCAAAACATATCTTGTACTAAACAAATTACCCCCATAAGTTCATGTAGTTACGAAATAAACACAACATCATTTCCATTTCCATTAAGCTCAACATCAATTTATCGATAATTATATTTATTATAAAACAAAATACTATAACTTTAATATTATCTAACATTTGATGCACTTGCCATATACTATACATAAATCTTGTTATATATTCATAACATAAACTCCATAAAATTATTGGACAATTTATTTAAAAACATATGAATATTTTCAAATTCATATAAAATGAAATGAATTTACTTATTTTATAGTTTAAAACACATTAATATAGTTCAAAGACTAGGAAAAAGAAAAACTAAAGCTCTATTTAAATTCAATTACTTGTCATTATTTTTAATATGTTTGAATCACAATTATCTAATACATTTAATTTGCAAAATTATTTTTAATGATTCAAAATGGACTAAGTCTCAATCATGAGGATTGAACAAGTTCATAAAAAGTTTATCAAAACATATCTTGTACTAAACAAATTACCCCATAAGTTCATGTAGTTACAGAAATAAACACAACATCATTTCCATTTCCATTAAGCTCAACATCAATTTGTCGATAATTATATTTATTATAAAACAAAATATAAATTTAATATTATCTAACATTTGATGCACTTGCCATACTATACATAAATCTTGTTATTATAACATAAACTCCATAAAATTATTGGACAATTTATTTAAAAACATATGAATATTTTCAAATTCATATAAAATGAAATGAATTTACTTTTTTTATAGTTTAAAAGACATTAATATAGTTCAAAGACTAGGAAAAAAGAAAAAACTAAAAGCCTCTATTTAAATTCAATTACAACATCATTATTTTTAATATGTTTGAATCACGATTATCTAATACATTTAATTTGCAAAATTATTTTTAATGATTCAAAATGGACTAAGTCTCAATCATGAGGATGAACAAGTTCATAAAAGTTTATCAAAACATATCTTGTACTAAACAAATTACCCCATAAGTTCATGTAGTTACGAAATAAACACAACATCATTTCCATTTCCATTAAGCTCAACATCAATTTGTAAATAATTATATTTATTATAAAACAAAATACTATTAACTTTAATATTATCTAACATTTGATGCACTTGCCTTATACTATACATAAATCTTGTTATATATTCATAACATAAACTCCATAAAATTATTGGACAATTTATTTAAAAACATATGAATATTTTCAAATTCATATAATATGAAATGAATTTACTTTTTTTATAGTTTAAAAAGACATTAATATAGTTCAAAGACTAGGAAAAAGAAAAAACTAAAAGCCTCTATTTAAATTCAATTACCTTATTATTTTTAATATGTTTGAATCACAATTATCTAATACATTTAATTTGCAAAATTATTTTTAATGATTCAAAATGGACTAAGTCTCAATCATGAGAATTTGAACAAGTTCATAAAAAGTTTATCAAAACATATCTTGTACTAAACAAATTACCCCATAAGTTCATGTAGTTACGAAATAAACACAACATCATTTCCATTTCCATTAAGCTCAACATCAATTTGTCGATAATTATATTTATTATAAAACAAAATACTATTAACTTTAATATTATCTAACATTTGATGCACTTGCCATGTACTATACATAAATCTTGTTATATATTCATAACATAAACTCCATAAAATTATTGGACAATTTATTTAAAAACATATGAATATTTTCAAATTCATATAAAATGAAATGAATTTACTTTTTATAGTTTAAAAAGACATTAATATAGTTCAAAAGACTAGGAAAAAGAAAAAACTAAAACCTCTATTAAATTCAATTTATGTCATTATTTTTAATATGTTTGAATCACAATTATCTAATACATTTAATTTGCAAAATTATTTTTAATGATTCAAAATGGACTAAGTCTCAATCATGAGGGTGAACAAGTTCATAAAAGTTTATCCAAAACATATCTTGTACTAAAAAAATTACCCCATAAGTTCATGTAGTTAAAATAAACACAACATCATTTCCATTTCCATTAAGCTCAACATCAATTTATAAATAATTATATTTATTATAAAACAAAATACTATTAACTTTAATATTATCTAACATTTGATGCACTTGCCATATACTATACACAAATCTTGTTATATATTCATAACATAAACTCCATAAAATTATTGGACAATTTATTTAAAAACATATGAATATTTTCAAATTCATATAAAATGAAATGAATTTACTTTTTTATAGTTTAAAAGACATTAATATAGTTCAAAACACTAGGGAAAAAGAAAAACTAAAAGCCTCTATTTAAATTCAATTACATGTCATTATTTTAATATGTTTGAATCACAATTCTAATACATTTAATTTGCAAAATTATTTTTAATGATTTAAAATGGACTAAGTCTCAATCATGAAAATTGAACAAGTTCATAAAAAGTTTATCAAAACATATCTTGTACTAAACAAATTACCCCATAAGTTCATGTAGTTACGAAATAAACACAACATCATTTCCATTTCCATTAAGCTCAACATCAATTTATCGATTTATATTTATTATAAAACAAAATACTATTAACTTTAATATTATCTAACATTTGATGCACTTGCCATGTACTATACATAAATCTTGTTATATATTCATAACATAAACTCATAAAATTATTGGACAATTTATTTAAAAACATATGAATATTTTCAAATTCATATAAAATGAAATGAATTTACTTTTTATAGTTTAAAAGACATTAATATAGTTCAAAGACTAGGGAAAAAGAAAAACTAAAGCCTCTATTTAAATTCAATTACATTGTCATTATTTTTAATATGTTTGAATCTGATTCTCTGATACATTTAATTTGCAAAATTATTTTTAATGATTTAAAATGGACTAAGTCTCATCATGAGAATTGAACAAGTTCATAAAAAGTTTATCAAAACATATCTTGTACTAAACAAATTACCCCATAAGTTCATGTAGTTACGAAATAAACACAACATCATTTCCATTTCCATTAAGCTCAACATCAATTTGTAATAAATTATATTATTATAAAACAAAATACTATTAAATTTAATATTATCTAACATTTGATGCACTTGCCATGTACTATACATAAATCTTGTTATATATTCATAACATAAACTCCATAAAATTATTGGACAATTTATTTAAAAACATATATTTTTCAAATTCATATAATGAAATGAATTTACTTTTTATAGTTTAAAAGACATTAATATAGTTCAAAGACTAGGAAAAAAAAGAAAAACTAAAGCCTCTATTTAAATTCAATTACAACATCATTATTTTTAATATGTTTGAATCACATTATCTAATACATTTAATTTGCAAAATTATTTTTTAATGATTTAAAATGGACTAAGTCTCAATCATGAGGGTGAACAAGTTCATAAAAAGTTTATCAAAACATATCTTGTACTAAACAAATTTTGTAAGTTCATGTGAGTTACGAAATAAACACAACATCATTTCCATTTCCATTAAGCTCAACATCAATTTATCAAATTATATTTATTATAAAACAAAATACTATTAACTTTAATATTATCTAACATTTGATGCACTACCGTATACATACATAAATCTTGTTATATATTCATAACATAAACTCCATAAAATTATTGGACAATTTATTTAAAAACATATGAATATTTTCAAATTCATATAAAATGAAATGAATTTACTTATTTTATAGTTTAAAAGACATTAATATAGTTCAAAAGCTAGGGAAAAAAAAAAACTGAAAGCCTCTATTTAAATTCAATTACATCATTGTTTTTAATATTTGAATCACAATTATCTAATACATTTAATTTGCAAAATTATTTTTTAATGATTTAAAATGGACTGAAGTCAATCATAGGGTGAACAAGTTCATAAAAAGTTTATCAAAACATATCTTGTACTAAACAAATTACCCCATAAGTTCATGTGGTTAAAATAAACACAACATCATTTCCATTTCCATTAAGCTCAACATCAATTTGTCGATAATTATATTTATTATAAAACAAAATACTATTAAATTTAATATTATCTAACATTTGATACACTTGCCATATACTATACATAAATCTTGTTATATATTCATAACATAAACTCCATAAAATTATTGGACAATTTATTTAAAAACATATGATATTTAAAATTCATATAAAATAGAAATGAATTTACTTTTTTATAGTTTAAAGGACATTAATATAGTTCAAAAGACTGGGAAAAAAGAAAAAACTAAAAACCTCTATTTAAATTCAATTACCTGTCTTTATTTTTAATATGTTTGAATCACAATTATCTAATACATTTAATTTTGCAAATTGTTTTTAATGATTTAAAATGGACTAAGTCTCAATCATGAGGATTTGACAAGTTCATAAAAGTTTATCCAGTACTAAACAAATTACCCCATAAGTTCATGTATGTTACGAAATAAACACAACATCATTTCCATTTCAATTAAAATCAATTTATGCGATAATTATATTTATTATAAAACAAAATACTATTAACTTTAATATTATCTAACATTTGATGCACTTACCATATACTATACATAAATCTTGTTATATATTCATAACATAAACTCCATAAAATTATTGGACAATTTATTTAAAAACATATGAATATTTTCAAATTCATATAAAATGAAATGATATACTTTTTTTTATAGTTTAAAGAAGACATTAATATAGTTCAAAACACTAGGAAAAAAGAAAAAACTAAAACCTCTATTTAATTAAATTACAACATCATTATTTTAATATGTTTGAATTCTCTGATACATTTAATTTACAAAATTATTTTTAATGATTTAAAATGGACTAAGTCTGAATCATGAGGGTAAAACAAGTTCATAAAAAGTTTATCAAAACATATCTTGTACTAAACAAATTTATAAGTTCATGTAATTGAAATAAACACAACATCATTCCATTTCCATTAAACTCAACATCAATTTATCGATAATTATATTTATTATAAAACAAAATACTATTAACTTTAATATTATCTAACATTTGATGCACTTGCCATATACTATACATAAATCTTATTATATATTCATAAAATAAACTAATTAAATTATTGGACAATTTATTTAAAAAACTATATGAATATTTTCAAATTCATATAAAATGAAATGAATTTACTTTTTATAGTTTAAAAGACATTAATATAGTTCAAAGACTAGGGAAAAACAAAAAAAACAAAACCTCATTTTAAGTTCAATTTACATTATTTTTAATATGTTTGAATCATGATTATTATTTAATTTGCAAATTATTTTTAATGATTAAAATGGCTAAGTCTCAATCATGAGGAATGAACAAGTTCATAAAAGTTTATCAAAACATATCTTGTACTAAACAAATTACCCATAAGTTCATGTAGTTACGAAATAAACGAACATCATTTCAATTTCCATTAAGCTCAACATCATTTTCGTATTATATATTATAAAATAAAAAATACTATTAAATTTAATATTATCTAACATTGATGCATGCATATGTACTATACATAAATCTTGGTAGATATTCATAGCATAAACTCCATAAAATTATTGGACAATTTATTTAAAAAACATATGAATATTTTTCAAATTCATATAAAGAAATGAAATTTACTTTTTTATAGTTTAAAAGACATTAATATAGTTCAAAGACTGGGAAAAGAAAAACTAAAACCTCTATTTAAATTCAATTACCTTCATCATTATTTTTAATATGTTTGAATCTGATTATCTAATAATACATTTAATTTGCAAAATTATTTTTAATGATTTAAAATGGACTGATCTCAATCATGAGGATGAACAAGTTCATAAAAAGTTTATCAAAACACTATATCTTTTAAACAAATTGCCCCAAAGTTCATTAGTTAAAATGACTTTCGACATCATTTCCATTTCCATTAAGCTCAACATCAATTTTAATACGATAATTATATTTATTTAAAACAAAATACTAATAACTTTAATATTATCTAACATTTGATGCACTTGCCATGTACTATACATAAATCTTGATATATATTCATAACATAAACTCCATAAAATTATTGGCAGATTTATTTAGCTTTTTATGAATATTTTCAAGTTCTGTATAAATGGAATGAATTTACTTATTTTTAT
>CM038794.1:225707236-225801945 GCA_021764765.1 Vicia sativa
AGTCTTTGAAATTAGGTGAGTTTGAAGTGAATATATGTTAAGAAAATCGGTGATGAAATATGAGGTGAATATAAATTAAGAAAATGGGTGACATATAGGAGAATATTTCAGTCTCGGAAAATCCGTGAAATTTGAAGTGAATATAAGTCTTGAGAAAATCGGTGAAATTTAAGTGAATATAAGTCTTCAAAAATCTTATGAAAATTAAGCGAACATCGTCTTAAGATAATCTGATGAAATTTGAAGTGAACATAAGTCTTGAATGTCGATGAAATTTGAAGTGAATATAAGTCTTCTATAAAATCCGGTAATTTAAATGAATATAAGTCTTAAAAATCTTATAAAATTAGGCGAACATATCATAAGATAATCGATGAAATTGAAGTGAGCAAATCTTCAGATAATCGATGAGGTAGAGTGAATATAAGTCTTTACGGTAATACGTGAAATTTGAGTGAATATAGGTCTTCATAAAAATCATTGAAATTTGAAGAGTGAGTATAAGTCTTACGAAAATCAGAGGAAATGGAAGTGAATATAAGTCTTCATAAAATCTTACGAAATCTGAAGTGAATATAAGTCTTTAGTAAATTTGATGAAATTTGAAGTGAATATAAGTCTACAGAAAATCTGGTGAAAATTGAAGTGAACATAAGTCTTAAGATAATCTGATGAAATTGAAGTGAACAAAAATCTTAAGATAATCTGATGAAATTTGAAGTGAATATAAGTCTTCTGGTAATCTGATGAAATTTGAAGTGAATATAAGTCTTCATAAAATCTGATGAAATTTGAAATGCATATAAGTCTACAGAAAATCCGATGAAATTTGATTGAAATATAAATCTTAAAAAAATCTGATGAAATTTAAAGTGAATAGTAGTCTTCAGAAAATTTGGTGAAAATTGAAGTAAACATAAATCTTATGACAATTTGATGAAATTTGAAGTGAATATAACTCTTCATAAAATCTGATGAAGTTTTAAATGAATGTCTGTCTTCAAAAAATCTTATGAAAATTGAAGTGAACATACATCTTAAGATAATCTGATGAAGTTCGAAGTGAACATAAGTCTTAAATAATCTGATGAAATTTGAAGTGAATATAAGCCTTCATAAAATCTGATGAAATTTGAAGTGAGTATAAGTCTTCTGAAAATCAAATGAAATTTGAAGTGAATATAAGTCTTCATAAAATCTTATGAAATCTGAAGTGAATATAAGTCTTTAGTAAATTTGATGAAATTTGAAGTGAATATAAGTCTACAGAAAATCTGGTGAAAATTGAAGTGAACATAAGTCTTAAGATAATCTGATGAAATTTGAAGTGAATATAAGTCTTCACAAGATCTGATGAAATTTGAAGTGAATATAAGTCTTCAGAAAACTCTTATGAGAATTAAAGTGAACATACATCTTAAGATAATCTGATGAAATTTGAAGTGAACCTAAATATTAAGATAACCTAATGAAATTTGAAGTGAATATAAGTGTTTAGAAAATCTGATGAATTTTGAAGTGAATATAAGTCTTCAGAAAATCTGATGAAATTTGAAGTGAATATATGTCTTCAAAAAATCTTACGAAAATTAAAGGGAACATACATCTTAAGATAATCTGATGAAATTTGAAATGAACATAAATCTTAAGATAATGTGATGAAATTTGAAGTGAATATAAGTCTTCAGGTAATCTTATGAAATTTGAAGTGAATATAAGTCTTCATAAAATCTGATGAAATTTGAAATGAATATAAGTCTACAGAAAATCCGATGAAATTTGATGGAAATATAAATCTTAAAAAAATCTGATGAAATTTGAAGTGAATAGTCTTCAGAAAATCTGATGAAAATTGAAGTGAACAGAAATCTTAAGATAAGTTGATGAAATTTGAAGTGAATATAACTCTTCATAAAATCTGATGAAGTTTGAAGTAAATGTAAGTCTTCAAAAAATCTTATGAAAATTGAAGTGAACATACATCTTAAGATAATCTGATGAAGTTTGAAGTGAACATAAGTCTTAAATAATTTGATGAAATTTGAAGTGAATATAAGTCTTCATAAAATCTGATGAAATTTGAAGTGAGTATAAGTCTTCTGAAAATCAAATGAAATTTGAAGTGAATATAAGTCTTCATAAAATCTTATGAAATCTGAAGTGAATATAAGTCTTTAGTAAATTTGATGAAATTTGAAGTGAATATAAGTCTACAGAAAATCTGGTGAAAATTGAAGTGAACATAAGTCTTAAGATAATCTGATGAAATTTGAAGTGAATATAAGTCTTCATAAGATCTGATGAAATTTGAAGTGAATATAAGTCTTTAAAACTATGAGAATTAAAGTGAACATACATCTTAAGATAATCTGATGAAATTTGAAGTGAACCTAAATATTAAGATAACCTAATGAAATTTGAAGTGAATATAAGTGTTTAGAAAATCTGATGAATTTTGAAGTGAATATAAGTCTTCAGAAAATCTGATGAAATTTGAAGTGAATATATGTCTTCAAAAAATCTTACGAAAATTAAAGGGAACATACATCTTAAGATAATCTGATGAAATTTGAAATGAACATAAATCTTAAGATAATCTGATGAAATTTGAAGTGAATATAAGTCTTCAGGTAATCTTATGAAATTTGAAGTGAATATAAGTCTTCATAAAATCTGATGAAATTTGAAATGAATATAAGTCTACAGAAAATCCGATGAAATTTGATGGAAATATAAATCTTAAAAAAATCTGATGAAATTTGAAGTGAATAGTCTTCAGAAAATCTGATGAAAATTGAAGTGAACAGAAATCTTAAGATAAGTTGATGAAATTTGAAGTGAATATAACTCTTCATAAAATCTGATGAAGTTTGAAGTGAATATAAGTCTTCAAAAAATCTTATGAAAATTGAAGTGAACATACATCTTAAGATAATCTGATGAAATTTGAAGTGAACATAAGTCTTAAATTATATGATGAAATTTGAAGTGAATATAAGTTTTCAGAAAAGATGATAAAATTTGAAGTGAGTATATGTCTTCTGAAAATCAGATGAAATTTGAAGTGAAAATATATTTTTTTTAAATCTGATGAAATCTGATAAGAATATAAGTCTTTAGCAAATTTGATAAAATTTGAAGTGAATATAAGTCTTCAGAAAATCTGGTGAAAATTGAAGTGAACATAAGTCTTAAGATAATCTTATGAAATTTAAAGTGAATATAAGTCTTCAGAAAATTAGATGAAATTTGAAGTGAATATAAGTCTTTAGAAATCTGGTGAAAATTGAACTGAACATAAATCTTAAGATAATCTGATGAAATTTGAAGTGAATATAAGTCTTCATAAAATCTGATGAAATTTGAAGTGAATATAAGACTTCAATAAATCTTATGAAAATCGAAGTGAACATACATCTTAAGATAATTTTATGAAATTTGAAGTGAATATAAGTCTTCAGTAAATCTGGTGAAAATTGAACTGAACATAAATCTTAAGATAATCTGATGAAATTTGAAGTGAATATAAGTCTTAAAAAAATCTGATGAAATTTGAAGTGAATATAAGTCTTCAGAAAATCTGATGAAACTTGAAGTGAATATAAGTCTTCAGAAAATCTGGTGAAAATTGAAGTGAACATAAATCTTAAGATATTCTGAAGAAATTTGAATTGAATATTAGTCTTTAGAAAATATGGTGAGTTTCGAAGTGAATATATGTCTTCAGAAAATCTGATGAAATATGAGGTGAATATAAGTCTTAAGAAAATCTGGTGACATATGAGGTGAATATAAGTCTACAGAAAATCTGACGAAATTTGAAGTGCATATAAGTCTTCAGAAAATTAGATGAAATTTAAAGTGAATATAAGTCTTCAGAAAATCTGTTTAAAATTGAAGTGAATATAAGTCTAAAGATAATATGATAACTTTGAAGGAATATATGACTTCAGAAAATCAGATGAAATTTTAAGTGAATAATAGTCTTCAGAAAATCTAATGAAATTTAAAGTGAATATAAGTCTTCAGATAATTTGACGAAATTTGAAGTTAATATAAGTCTTCAAAAAATCTGGTGAAACTTGAAGTAAATATAAGTCTTCAGTAAATTAGATGAAATTTGAAGTGAATATAAGTCTTTAGAAATCTGGTGAAAATTGAACTGAACATAAATCTTAAGATAATCTGATGAAATTTGAAGTGAATATAAGTCTTCATAAAATCTGATGAAATTTGAAGTGAATAAAAGTCTTCAAAAAATCTTATGAATATCGAAGTGAACATACATCTTAAGATGATCAGATGAAATTTGAAGTGAATATAAGTCTTCAGAAAATTAGATGAAATTAGAAGTGAATATAAGTCTTGAGAAAATCTGATAAATTCGAAGTGAATATATATATATATATTCAGAAAATCAGATGAAACTTTATGTGAATACTTCAGTCCGAATGAAATTTAAAGTGAATATAAGTCTTCAGATAATCTTGCGAAGTTTGAAGTTAATATAAGTCTCCAAAAAATCTGGTAAAACATGAAGTGAATATAACTCTTCAGAAAATTAGATGAAATTTTAAATCAATATAACTCTTCAGAAATCTGGTTAAAATTGAATTAAACATAAATCTTAAGATAACTTGATGTAATTTGAAGTGAATATAAGTCTTCAGAAAATCTGATGAAATTTGAAGTGAATATAAGTCTACAGAAAATCTGATGAAACTTGAAGTGAATATAAGTCTTCAGAAAATCTGGTGAAAATTGAAGTGAACATAAATGTTAAGATAATATGATGAAATTTGAAGTGAATATTAGTCTTCAGAAAATCTGGTGATGTTTACAGTGATTATAATTCTTTAAAAAATATTATGAAAATTGAAGTGAACATACATCTTAAGATAATCTGATGAAATTTGAAGTGAACATAAATCTTAAGATAATCTGATGAAATTTTAAGTGAATATAGGTCTTCAGAAAATTTGATGAAATTGGAAGTGAATATAAGTCTTCAGCAAATCTGATGAAACTTAAAGTGAATATAAGTCTTCAAAAAATTTGGTGAAAATTGAAGTGAACATAAATCTTAAGATAATCTGAGGAAATTTGACGTGAATATTAGTCTTTAGAAAATCCGGTGAAGTTTGAAGTGAATATAAGTCTTCAAAAAATCTTATGAAAATTGAAGTGAACATACATCTTAAGATAATTTGATGAAATTTGAAGTGAACATAAATCTTAAGAAAATCAGATGAAATTTGAAGGGAATATAAGTCTTCAGAAAATCTGATGAAATTTGAAAAATATATAAGTCTTAAGAAAATCTAATAAAATTTGAAGTGAATATAAGTCTTCAGAATGTCTGATGAAATTTAAATTGAATATAAGTCTTCTGGAAATCCGATTAAATTTGAAGGAAATATAAATCTTAAATAAATTTGATGAAATTTGAAGTGAATATAAGTCTTCAGAAAATCTGGTGAAACTTGAATTGGATATAAGTCTTCAGAAAATATGACGAAATTTGAAGTGAATATAAGTTTTCATAAAATCTGGTTAAAATTGATATGAATATAAGTCTTCAGAATACCTTGTGAAATTTGAAGTGGATATAAGTCTTTAGAAAATATGATGAAATTTTTAGTGAATATAAGTCTTCAAAAAATCAGGTGAAAATTGAAGTGAACATAAATCTTAAGATAATTTGATGAAATTTGAAGTGAATATAACTCTTCATAAAATCTGATGCAGTTTGAAGTGAATATAAGTCTTCAAAAAATCTTGTGAAAATTGAAGTGAACATACATCTTAAGATAATCTGATGAAATTTGAAATGAACATAAATCTTAAGATAATCTGATGAAATTTGAAGTGAATATAAGTCTTTAGAAAATCTGATCAAATTTGAAGTGAATATAAGTCTTCTGAAAATAAAATGAAATTTGAAGTGAATATAAGTCTTCAGAAAATCTGATGAAATTTGAAGTGAACATAAGTCTTCAGATAATCTGATGAAATTTAAAGTGAATAAAAGTGTTTGGAAAATCTGATGAAATTTGAAGTGAATATAAGTCTTCAATAAATCTTATGAAAATTGAAGTGAACATACATCTTAAGATAATCTGATGAAATTTGAAATGAACATAAATCTTAAGATAATCTGATGAAATTTGAAGTGAATATAAGTCTTTAAAAAATCTGATGAAATTTGAAGTGAATATAAGTCTTCTGAAAATAAAATAAAATTTGAAGTGAATATAAGTCTTCAGAAAATCTGATGAAATTTGAAGTGAACATAAGTCTTAAGATAATGATGAAATTTAAAGTGAATAAAAGTCTTTGGAAAATCTGATGAAATTTGAAGTGAATATAAGTCTTCAAAAAATCTTATGAAAATTTAAGTGAACATACATCTTAAGATGATCTGATGAAATTTGAAGTGAACATAAATCTTAAGATAAATATACATGAGTTATGAGTAGATATACATACAAAACCCAACAAAAGAGATTACAAAGAGAAGAGAAGAAGAGGAACCAAACATTTCTTGGTTTGTCAACACTAATCGACGAGGGATCATCCAATAACAAGCTCCAATGTTGTTTTCCAAGCAAATCTATCAAAAATATGATGTTGATGGTGTTGGGACTCAAAAATACCCAACCCATAACCTAAAAATGTGTTTTTAGCCCCTTTTAAAGAATTTTGAAGTCACAGGGCGCGCTAAGCGTGGTATTCGCGCTAAGCGCGGTCTGTTATGTTCAGAATCTTGTTTTTGCCATATCTTGAGAACCGTAAATCGGAATTGCGCCCGGTTTGAAGCGTTGGAAAGCTTATTCAATGCTCTATATAACCATGGATAAATATCAAGCTTTATTGATGATTTTTATTCTTTGATTTTGAGCTTTATTCATTGTTGAGTTGCCCAAATCATGTATTTGAAGCCGTGTCTTCGACACTTTATTACTCAATGCTCCAATTATGAATGAATACCTATAAAAGAGGTGAAAAACTATCAAATGATACAATATTTACATAAAAATCAATTATTCTATTATGTACACATTTATACTAAAAGCGGGGGATTTATTCGAAGAATATCAACAAAAGAACGGATAAGTGCCACAAAATGTATATACAAAATAACTACATTTTGGCACTTATCAAGTCTTCAGAAAATCTGATGAATTTTGAAGTGAATATAAATCTATAGAAAAACTGGTGAAAATTGAAGTGAACAGAAGTCTTAAGATAATCTGATGAAATTTGAAGTTAATATAAGTCTTCAGAAAATCTGATGAAATTTGAAGTGAATATAAGTCTTCAGGAAATCTGATGAAAATTGAAGTGAATATAAGTCTTCAGAAAATCTAGTGAAAATTGAAGTGAACATAAATCTTAAGATAACCTGATGAAATTTAAAGTGAATATAAGTCTTAAGAAAATCTGATGAAATTTGAAGTGAATATAAGTCTTCTAAAAATTTGATGAAACTTGAAGTGAATATAAGTCTTCGGAAAATCTGTAGAAAATTGAAGTGAACATTAATCTTAATATAATCTGATGAAATTTGAAGTGAATATTAGTCTTTAGAAAATCTGGTGAAGTTTGAAGTGAATATAAGTCTTCAAAAACTCTTATGAAAATTGAAGTGAACATACATCTTTAGATAATCTGATGAAATTTGAAGTGAACATAAATCTTCAGAAAATATGATGAAATTTGAAGTGAAGATAAATCTTATGATAATCTTATGAAATTTCAAGAGAATATAAGTGTTCAGAAAATATGATGAAATTTGAAATGAATATAAGTCTTCAAAAAACCTTGTGAAAATTGAAGTGAACATACATCTTAAGATAATCTGATGAAATATGAAGTGAATATTGGTCTTCAGAAAATCCGATGAAATTTGAAGGAAATATAAATCTTAAAAAAATCTGATGAAATTTTAAGTGAGTATAAGTCTTCAGAAAATCTTGTGAATCATGAAGTGAATATAAGTCTTCAGAAAATTAGATGAAATTTGAAGTGATATAAGTCTTTAGAAAATCTGGTTAAAATTGAAGTGAACATAAATCTTAAGATAATCTGATAAATTTGAAGTGAGTATAAGTCTTCAAAAAATCTGATGAAATTTAAAGTGAATATAAGTCTTCAGATAATCTGGCGAAATTTGAAATTAATATATGTTTTCAATAAATTTGGTGAAACTTTAAGTGAATATAACTCTTTAGAAAATTAGATGAAATTTGATGTGAATATAAGTCTTCAGAAATCTGGTTAAAATTCAAGTTAACACAAATCTTCATATAATCTGATGAAATTTGAAGTGAATATAAGTCTTCAGATAATCTGATGAAATTTGAAATGAATATAAGTCTTCAGAAAATCTGATGAAATATGTGGTGAATATAAGATTTCAGAAAATATTGTGAAAATTGAAGTGAACATAAATCATAGGATAATCTGATAAATTGAAGTGCATATAAGTCTTCAGAAAATAAGGGTAAAATTTATTTGAATATAAGTCTTCAGAAAATCTGGTGAAATTTGAAGTGAATAAAAATTTTCAAAAAATCTGATGAAATTTGAAGTGAATATAAGTCTTCAGAAAATCGGTGAAAATTGAATTGAACATAAATCTTAAGATAATCTAATAAATTTAAAGTGAATCTAAATCTTCAGAAAATCTGAGAAATTTGAAGTGAATATTAGTCTTCAGAAAATCTGAAGAAATTTTAAGGGCATATAAGTCTTCAGAAAATTTGGTGACAATTGAAGTAAACATAAATCTTAAGATAATCTGATGAAATTTGCAGTGAATATTAGTCTTTAGAAAATCTTGTGAAGTTTGAAGTGAATATAAGTCTTCAAAAGATCTTATGAAATTTGAAGTGAACATACACCTTAAGATAATCTTATGAAATTTGAAGAGAATATAAGTCTCAGAAAATATGATGAAATTTTAAATGAATATATGTCTTCAAAAAATCTTATGAAAATTGAAGTAAACATACATCGTAAGATAATTAGATGAAATATGAAGTGAATATTAGTCTTCAGAAAATCCGCTGAAATTTGAAGGAAATTTAATTCTTAAAAAAATCTGATGAAATTTGAAGTGAATATAAGTCTTCAGAAAATCTGGTGAAACATGAAGTAAATATAAGTCTTCAGAAAATTAGATAAAATTTGAAGTGAATATAAGTCTTCAGATAATCTGACGAAATTTGAAGTTAATATATTGGTTAAAATTGAATTGAAGATAAATCTTAAGATAATCTGATAAATTTTATGTGAATATAAGTCTTCAGAAAATCTATTGGAATTTAAAGTGAATATAAGTCTTCAGATAATCTTGCAAAATTTGAAGTTAATATATGTTTTCAAAAAATTTGGTGAAACTTGAGGTGAATTTAAGTCTTTAGAAAATTAGATGAAATTTGAAGTGAATATAAATCTTTAGAAATCTGGTTAAAATTCAAATGAACACAAATCTTAATATAATCTGATGAAATTGAAAGTGAATATAAGTCTGTAGAAAATCTGATGAAATTTGAAGTTAATATAAGTCTTCAGAAAATCTGATGAAATATGTGGTGAATATATAAGCCTTCAAAAAATATGGTGAAAGTTGAAGTGAACATATATCTTAGGCTAATCTGATAAAATTGAAGAGAATATAAGTCTTTAGAAAATCTAGTTTAAATTGGTATGAATATAAGTCTTCAGAAAATCTGGTTAAATTTGAAGTGAATATAAGTTTTAAAAAATCTGATAAAATTTGAAGTCAATAAAAGTCTTCAAAAAATCGGTGAAAATTGAAGTGAACATAAATCTTAAGATAATCTGATAAATTTGAATTGGATATAAGTCTTTAGAAAATTTGATAAATTTGAATTGAATATTAGTCTTCAGAAAATCTGAAGAAATTTTAAGTGCATATAAGTCTTCAGAAAATTTGGTGAAAATTGAAGTGAACATACATCTTAAGATAGTCTTATGAAATTTGAAGGGAATATAAGTCTTCACAAAATATGATGAAATTTGAAATGAATATAAGTCTTCAAAAAATCATATGAAAACTGAAGTGAATATACATCTTAAGATAATTTGATGAAATATTAAGTGAATATTAGTTTTCAGAAAATCCGATGAAATTTAAATGAAATATAAATCTTAAAAAAATTTGATGAAATTTGAAGTGAATATAAGTCTCAGAAAATTTGATAACTTTGAAGTTAACATATGTCTTCAGAAAATCAAATGAAATTTTAAGTGAATAATAGTCTTCAGAAAATCTAATGAAGTTTTAAGTGAATATAAGTCTTCAGATAATCTGACGAAATTTGAAGTTAATATAAGTCTTCAAAAAATCTTGTGAAACTTGAAGTGAATATAAGTCTTCAGAAAATTAGATGAAATTTGAAGTGACTATAAGTCTTCAGAAATCTGACGAAAATTGAACTGAACATAAATCTTAAGATAATCTGATGAAATTTGAAGTGAATATAAGTCTTCAGAAAATCTGATGAAATTTGAAGTGAATATAAGTCTTCAAAAAATCTTATGAAAATCTAAGTGAACATACATATTAAGATAATATGATGAAATTTGAAGTAAATATAAGTCTTGAGAAAATCCGATAAAAATTGAAGGAAATATAAATCTTAAAAAAATCTGATGAAATTTGAAGTGAATTTATGTCTTCAAAAAATCTGGTGAAACTTTAAGTGAATATAAGTCTTCAGAAAATTAGATGAAATTAGAAGTGAATATAAGTCTTCAGAAAATCTGGTTAAAATTGAAGTGAACATAAATCTGAAGATAATATTACTTTAAAGTGATATATATATATATATATATATATATATATATATATATATATATATATATATATATATATATATATATATATATATATATATATATATATATATATATATATATATATATATATATATTAAAATCAGATGAAATTTTAAGTGAATAATAGTGTTCAGAAAGTCTGATGAAATTTAAAGTGAATATAAGTCTTCAGATAATCTTGCGAAATTTGAAGTTAATATAAGTCTCCAAAAAATCTGGTGAAACCTGAAGTGAATATAAGTCTTCAGAAAATTAGATGAAATTTTAAATGAATATAAGTCTTCAGAAATCTGGTTAAAATTGAATTGAACATAAATCTTAAGATAATCTGATGAAATTTGAAGTGAATATAAGTCTTTAGAAAATCTGATGAAATTTGAAGTGAATATAAGTCTTCAGAAAATCTGATGAAACTTGAAGTGAATATAAGTCTTCAGAAAATTTGGTGAAAATTGAAGTGAACATAAATCTTAAGATAATCTGATGAAATTTGAAGTGAATATTAGTATTTAGAAAATCTAATGACGTTTGAAGTGAATATAAGTCTTTAAAAAATCTTATGAAAATTGAAGTGAACATACATCTTAAGATAATTTGATGAAATTTGAAGTGAACATAAATCTTAAGAAAAGATGATGAAATTTGAAGTGAATATAAGTCTTCAGAAAATCTGATTAAATTTTAAGTGAATATAAGTCTTCAGAAAATCTGGTGAAAATTGTTGTGAATATATATATATATATATATATATATATATATATATATATATATATATATATATATATATATATATATATATATATATATATATATATATATTGTGAAGAATATTTGTATGTAGAATAGTCCCACATCGGCTATATCACAACATTAGTTGTAATCTCTCTCTATATAATAAAGTCTTCGTAATGCTTTTCAAAACACACAGTTTAACCTATGTGTATCTTATACTCTTTTAATTCAACATGGTATCAGAGCCTATTAAGAGGCAATTTTCGGTCGTGTTTTACCCGGTTGACTCAATGTCTTCAGTTGGCAATTTTTTTAATTTTTGCAAATTGTGTCATCACTCTGGTTTGCCTCTCACTTTCCAAAATTCTCTAGTAACCACCAGACTGCTACCGCCATCCGCCGTAACTAATTTCGACGACCTTCCAGCAAATTAACCCTACGGTTAAAAACGCCTCCTTCAATCCGGTTGATCCCGACGATTTTTCCACCACCGCACTTGCCATCCTGCAAATTTTCCAAATCCAATACTAATGGCTACACCTAAGAACTTTATGTCAAACTACGATGATTTCCTCATGTGGTATCAGAATTATCAGAACTCAGATTCTAGTGCTTCGGTTGCACACACTGGTAATTCATATGTTTGCTTCACTCAATCATCATCTTTTGGACCTTGGGTCATTGATTTTGGTGCGTCTTATCGTGTTACTGGTAATAAAAAAATTTATCTTCCCTCTCTACCTATGGTTTCTTACCTACTATAACTTCTGCCAATGGTTCTCAAACCCGATTCGAAGGAATTGGTACTATTCAAATTCTACCTTCTCTCTGTTACTTCAATTCTCTATGTACCTAATTGTCCATTTAATTTACTTTTAATAATTCTTTTAACTCATTCTCTTGATTTGATTTCACCTTCACTAATAGTAATGTCACACTGCAAGATCAGAGTTCGGGACAGACAATTGGTGTCGGATATGATTCTAAAGTCCTTTATTACTTTTCAGTGTCATCTCAGACATGCTTAGCCAAATATTCTCCACTCACGATCCATGTTCAGTTATGTCATACCAGTCCTCCTAAATTACAGAAGTTGGTGCCAAGTTTATCAAGAGTATCTAATTTACATTGTGAGTCATGTCAGTTAGGGAAACACACCCGTAGTCAATTTCCCAATCGAGTCAATAAACGAGCTTTGTCCCCTTTTTCTTTAGTTACTCTGATGTTTGGGGTCCCTTACATGCAATCTCTACTCTTGAGTCTAGGTATTTTATCACCTTTATTGATGATTTTTCACGTTGTACGTGGTTACTTTTAATGAAAAATAGATCTGAATTATTTTCTATTTTTGAAAATTTTTATAAAGAAATGAAAACTCATTTTGGTGTGTCTATTCGTACTTTAAGAAGTGATAATGCTCGTGAATATTTATCCCAACAATTTCAAACTCTTATGTCCATTAATGGTATTCTTCACCAAACATCTTTCCCCCATACACCTCAACAAAACGGGGTAGCCGAACGCAAAAATCGGCATCTCATAGAAACCACTCGGACCCTACTTCTCCATGGTAATGTTTCACTTTGGTTTTGGGGATACGTTGTGCTAACGGCATATCACCTCATAATTTGCATGCCATCATTTGTCCTTAACAATAAAATCCCTCATTCAATCATTTTTCCCCATTCCCCCTTCACCCAATTCCTCCCTGAGTATTCGGGTATACATGTTTTGTACACTGTAACGCCCGTTTTATTTAATACTATATTATATTAATATTTTCGAATTATCGTTTGGCGATTGTTTTGGCGACGAAAATAATTATATCAATCGGTATATCTATTAATATATTTAGCGACGTTTTGTTCGGTTCGGTAAAATATTATTCGGACCGATACTTAATTCCCCGAAATTGTTTTAATTGATTGAATTAATAATATTAGTAAATATTATTAGTGTGATAATTTATAAGAACCATTTCCCCTCATTTTCCTTCCATTCATTTATACCAAAACCAAACATGGAGACTTGGCTTACTAGTAGGAAACAAGTTATAAAAACCAATGTCTTTTCCTTTTCTTTCCATTGTAAACACAAAAACCAAAATAGAAACCTAGAGAGAAAAGAAAGGGTTTTGGGAAGAAGAAGAAGAGGAGCAAGAGCTAGCATGGTTTTGGGGTTTTGTTGGAGCACCTTGAATCATCCAAGCTTGTGATGTAAGGGGTTTGATTTTCCTTTCCATATAGTTAGGGTTTGATAGATATGTTGTGGATTTAGGAAAAATTGGTATTTTGATTCATGGGGTTTATAGTTTATCCTTGTTTTGGTGTTTTGTTGTTGTTGTTGAACTTCTCAATTGATGGTAGAAATATGTTTTGATGTTGTAATGGAGGTATATATGTTGTGTTGATGATAAGAGATGGTGAGTTAGTGATAAGAGATGTTGGGTGGTTGTAGTTTGAATTGGGAGAAAAATTGATAGATTAATTTTATGAGTTTTGTTGGTTGATTGTTGGAATGGTTTAGAAGAGTTCGATTAGGAGTATGGTTTGTGGATGTATTAGGTGCTAGCTTGTAGAATTAAGAGTATGGAAATGGGAAAGAAAACCATGGTAGAAGAATGAGAAAAACTCAAAAAGAGAAATTTTGGTGAGTGCAGGTCGCGCGACACTGGCAATGTCGTACAACACGGGTGCCCATGTTGTGTCCCTGACCTTGCAACACTGGCAGTGTTGTGCAACACGGGTGCCCGTGTTGCAGCTCCTGTAGCCTCCAAAATTCCAAATTTTTCTTACTTTCCTTTAGAATCTGATTGCGATGTTGACGATTAGGAGTAATGCCGGTTATTAGAGATGACTTTTGCGGCGATGATAGGTGTTTGACTATCTTTCCGTATGTAGAATTTAGTGAGCAAATCGATAATGAGATTGGGTGATTAAACATAATCTTTGCGACGACGTATTAGTTAGTAAATACTTGTTGATTATGCGATGAGAAGTTATATGTCTTTGTACATGATAATGTGATGATTATATTAATGTTGTTGAGAAATGCTTTCGATTTGTGAATGCATGACTTTTGATGAATTTGTTAGTGATGTTTGCATAATGCAATTATGATGCGATGATATATTTATCTTGTTTTGGATAAATTATGGCGATGTGGGCTTTATGCCAATTTGAATGAGCGATGATGTTGTTTTTGTGTTGTGTTGTGTTGTTTTATTGTCGAGTCATACATTTCATAAGCGAAGGGCTTTTATAAGCGAAGAGGCTTTTATGCCAGCGATGATGGCTTTTATGCGGCGAAGATCGGCTTTATGCCGAGCGAAGATCGGCTTTATGCAATGTCCTAATTACGGACAAAGCGATGGGTACCACATAACATAGTCGTGTCTTATGGAGTCGGTTATGTTTATGTTTGAGTTGTTTGGCGTTGGGTTTTTGTTGATTGATGGATGATATTGAATTGCGATGATATATGATGTGGTGATGTTTGTGATGATGTTGTGATGATGGGCTTTATGCCACAAGCGATGATGGGCTTTATGCCAAAAGCGAAGATGGGCTTTATGCCAAAAGTGAAGATGGGCTTTATGCCAAAAGCGAAGATGGGCTTTAGCCAATTTGTGATGATTTGTTTGTGTTGCTTATATTATTAGCATTATTTAATGTTGTTGGTTAATGTTGTTGTTTAAGACTACCATGTTAATTAGTGATGGGTTAGCTCGTGATGATTTCGTGGCGATGGGAGTTTATGTGTTGTTGCGACGTTTTATGCCGATGAGGTTATGGTGATATAGTGTAGATGATACACCTTAGGATGATGAGTAAAGTAAGTAAGTTTTGTTTTTGTGTTGGAATTACACTTATTAATCTATACCCTTTATAATTCCGACACTATATAATTATATATATTTTATCATGCCTAATTATATGTTTTGGAGTATCTCACCCTTTACTTGTTTCGCCGTTACCTATATATTGGTAACGTGAAGGTTATGAAGACGGAGTATATAGCTGCTTTTAGTCGAGTCGGTGTCGCTCTAATACGTAGCACTCGGGGGAAAATATTTATGTTGTCTTGTTGATTGTTCTTTTGTTGTTCTTCCTTTTGTAAATAGAATCATACTTTATGAAAACATAATTTGATAAGTAAGTTTATTAAAGAGGATGTGTTGATGTTTTTGAATCAATTTATGATATCCGGCGAGGCTATGTATCTGAAATTTACACTTTAAAGTAAACCATTTTAAGTGAGTTGTTTTGTTGATGTGACGCCTCAGTGGTTAATTTATGAAATTTTAAATTACTCTGATTTTTGCATATAAAACCTTGGGTAGATTTGGGGTGTTACATACACAATCTCTCTCCTAGTCTTGATAAACTATCAGCTCAATCACTAAAGTGTGTATTTCTTGGTTATCATCGATCCCAAAAAGGTTATCATTTCTATTCACATACCCTACAACGATACCTCATATCAGCCAATGTCACCTTCTTCGAGTTTGTTCTATATTTCGAGTCCAGCCAAGTAACTCTAAAACCCCTTCAGGAGAGTACTCCCACACCTCTTTCGGAAGTCCCATATGTCATTATCCCTCATCATTCTAGGGATCCTGGCCAACTACATAACCTTAAAGATGATCCCCCGACTTCTCGTCCACTTCAAACATATCAGCATCACAACCAACGTCTATTATACATGTCTCTAAGGTTGTACCTATTCCTGAGGTCGAACATGTCCCTGAGGTCATTGCAGACTCTCCTCCGACACTCTCACCATCACTAGATCCATTCCTGCAACCTAAGTCTGATCTTCTGATTGCTTTTTGAAAAGGTATACATCAAACACGAAATCCTTCTCCACATTATATTGATTTATGTCATCATCGTCTTTCCCCTTTGTAGTATACTTGTTTGTCTTCTTTGTCTTCTGTTTTTATTACTGTAGCAACTGGCTAAAATTATTGAAAGTCACCACCATTAATTTTTGTCAAAAGACGGGAATATAACGGGTAACCCTAATTTATACAGAGATTCTAAATTCTTGACTTTCTATAGACGGAGGAAAGGTGTTAGGTACCCTTCATCTACCTTGTTCACAAGGATACTGGTTTAGGTTAAAGGTTAGGATATGGTTTTAAGTTTTTAGTTAGGGGACTCGCCACGGTTTTTAACTCGTATGCCTACTTTTCCTCTTATGAGGAATTATAGTCTCATTTTGTAGTTCGTAGTATTTGTTTGGTTAGCTATTTTCGAGTATAATGTAATTATGCAAAGATAAAATTAGAATAAAAAAGATTTAATGCAAATATATAAAAAGATTAGTATTTAAAAATGTTTAATTAACAAATAACTATTTTATAATTTATTAAAAAAACATATATTGAATATTTTTTATAAGAAAAAAAATTATTTAATAATTATGCCAAATTATTATTTGATGCAAATATTGCAAAAAAACGTATAAGCCAAAAGAAATTTAAATAAAATATGAAGAATTAATCAATTCAGACTATGAGAAGTGCAAAACCTAAAAGCGGGTGTAAAAATTAAGGGGCAAAGTTCACATATTTGGACTTGACCCAATAGCACATGGGGATATATTATGTGTTAGCATAGCAAACAATAGGTGCGAATAGGAAGGCCTTTAGACCGAGAAATCCTGATAATAAGCCCAAAACGGATTTGGATCCGTAGGGATTACGTGTGGGTGTGCATGATGTTAAGGTGGGGGCGTACGAGATCTGGGCCACTTGATCTTGATCATATGGCAGAGAATATGAGGGTCCAAATCGAGGATGTATGGAAACGCATGGGATCACGTGGCCAGATATTGGCCATGTGTCCTTTATGAGATAGCGACAGAGAGAGAGAGAGAATAACAAAAAAAAACACTTTTCATTTTTTAGTGTCTTTTCCTTTTCTTCTTCTTGTGTTCTCTATCTCTCTCTCTCTCTCAAAACAACAACAAACACAACCCTATTAAAGAACTCAGACCCGACGGCAGCAGCGCTGGAAAACAAACCCAATCCCCAATCATAATCCCACAAACCCTAACCCAAATCGTAACAGAAATTAAGCATGCACCACCAAACCTTGAAGTTAAGTGGTTTAGGAAATACCTTGTTCACAACGGAGTCACTGATTTCTCTTCCTCTCTCGCTCTGATCTCCTCCTTCTTCTTTTTGTTTTGTAGGTATGGCGGCAATAACGATAATGGCGGCGGCGACGTCCAGATCTAGGGTTTCAGAATTTGAAACCTAAATCCTCTTAATTCTCCTTTCTTTCGTTCAATATTTCGTCAATTTTTTTCTGGTGCTTATTCAATAGAATTTTTAGGTTTTTATAGTTTTTCCAATTAGATTATTTTAACAAAAATTATTGTGAATTGATTGTAAATTCAATGCGTTAGTGATTTAATTCTAATTGTATAAGATTCAATTTAATTGTAAAATTATTTGATTTTGTATGTTTTTAATTTGAAGATTTGTTCTTTCTGGAAATTTTAGATTCGATTCTTTTGCAGATTTAATTCCATGCGTTTTCCTTGATTCTGTGCATTATCGGTTTCTAGTTTGCCATTTCCTACGTTTTCCGGGCCTTAGATTTGTGACGTTTGGTCGAGGAAGAAGAGGAACAGTGGCTGCTAATTTCCTTAGGGTTTCAACCTTCTCTTTTGACTTCAGTTAACCCAGTCAAAAATGTCACTTCAAATTAATATTTTTTAAACATACCATCATATAGATCATACCTATAAAGTTTGAGATTAATCTATAAAGATTTACAATGTCATTGAACTATATCAAAATTAATGTTATATGAAAGTCCATTTTGACGTTAATTTTTGGATATCTTGATGGTATAATAAATCTTTATAGATTAATTTCAAACTTTATATGTATAATCTATATGATGATATGTTTCAATCCAACGGTTGATTTTAAAAAATATTAATTCAAAGTGACGTTTTTGAGCAAGTGTAACTCGTGGTGTAACTCTTCGGGTGTAATTTGATCTCTCTCTCTCTCTCTCTCTCTCTCTCTTTATATATATATATATATATATATATTATTAACAATAAAAATGTCAATATTGATAAATAATACTATATTTATTACCTCTTATACCGAGTGCAACCAACATTACAATATAAAACAAGAAATGATCAAAAATGAAAGACCCCAAAGTTGACCAAGTGGTTTGCTAGATAAAGATACGTTGTACAACGTTCCCCAGAGTACAAAAAATATAGGCATAGTTGATGATGTATCTTTCTACCAAAGTTTTTTTGAACAAAAAGTTTGATTTGTTCTAGATATGGCGACGCGGATAACTCGTCAGTATTTAGAAAAGAGATCGTAATTTTTTGCGTATTTACCATAACTTAGGATGTAAATAGCACAATTTTGAAGAATAGGCTTATTGATGCTCTGAGATTAACATAGTGAGCTTAACATATATTTCGTCTTTTCACCGCAACCTAGGGGATGAATAACACAAATATTGATAATACATTGCCTCATGGAGACTAACACAATGAAGTATATCGCAGATTTCACACACCTACTTCAACCTAGGGAGTAAACGATAAGGTTAAAAATATCTTACTAACGCATAGAGACTAACATAGTAGGATATTGCTAGTGTACTTAACACGACCTAGAGGATAAATACATAGACTTCATAATTCACTGCCGCTTAAAGACTGACACACCAAACTATATTTGTTATCTTGTGATGGTTAAGTAATGTACCTCTGATAGTTAGGTGGAGCAAGCATACAACATCATCAAGGGTGACGGTTGTATCCCAATAGGAAAGTGGAAAGAAGAGGTCTCCTTTTGCCACCTCTCGACAAAAGATCCCTGCATGTCATGGCTTAAACGGCTGTAACCTATACAACATAATCTGTAATGATCAGGTCCAATCACAACATCATGCCACCACTGAACCATTGGAATGAACAACTCAAAAAAAATTTGGGAGTCATTTGTTGTTCCCCAATTTCCCCCCCTAATATTCTCTCATACTTCATACCATTGCATTGTTCAAAGATCACAAATGGTCTCCCCCTCTCCTTTTCCTATCTTTGGGTTTGCCCTTAGGAGATCACCAATCACCTTGTGGATGTGTTTATTTCCTGTGTATGATGATTGATACTTGGCTAATCATGATGTGCATATAATTTGTTTTCTAGATGTTGTGATGTAGGTGGATGATGCAAGGGTCTCTTATTCAAGGAGCCAATAGGTTCATGTGTTTATTTCCATGCCTTCTCTCCTCAATTCTCAATATTTTTGAAAGTATTATCTCTCATTGAAGTCTTATCTTGTCATCAACTATGGATTCTTGTACTGAGTGTGTTCTTCATGCTTGAAAGAGACCATCAAATTTGAAGAATTCTCCATGTTATGGCCATATATCTTAAAATTAGGGTTTTGGACTTTTGAGGACCAAATCTTGATGTTTGTGTGAAGTTTGTGGATGATTTCAAAGTCATTTGATTCTCAAAAGGACTTCTAATAATATTATGCTTTGATCCAAGGAGTTTAATTGATGAGAAGATTATTTTGGAGGTCAATGATTTCCAACTCTCTAGATTGATACTTCATCTATCTTGTATGACTTCAAAGGATCATAACTTGGCCATCCCTTCTCTCCTTGAGCTCATTATTCTTTCAAAATGAACCTAAGGATGTATAATACAACTTCATTCAATTGGTAGGAATATAAAATGCTTGGAAATTGGCCTAAGTAGTCAAAAGATTACAAGTCCTTGATGAATTTCTCAATTTTTATCAATCAACTTCAAGAGATCATATCTTAATCATCATTTATCATATTAAGGTCATTATTTTTGCACAACAGTCTTGAAGATATGAAATTTATATCCATTTAAGTTTCAAGGATTTAAAGTATTTGTAAGTTGTTCAAAGAAGTCAAAAGATTATAGGTGATTTCACAAATTTTCATCAACTTCACAAGGCCATAACTTTCTCATTTTTTGGAGTTTTTGGATGATTCTTTTTTCCAAATGTTCCTTGAGAGGTCTACTTCAAGTCATATTTGAAATTCAAGAGATAATTTTGAGTGGAAGATTAAGTTCAAAGAAAAAAAACATTATAGGTCATTTTTAGAAAGTTGGCATGCTTGACCAAGGTCTGGCCTGAAAAATCAGTGTTTTTCACAAATCCTAAAGGAAATATCTCTCAGCACAAGCATCCATTGGAATTGATTCTTTTTGAATTATGTTCTACTCTTTGAATACTTCATTTGCCTCAAGGAAAATAAGAAAATGCGCGAGGGGATTTTATTTGGCCTCAGTTCAAAATTTGTGCCAAAATCTGTTTCAAGCACACCATCAGTTTGTGCATTTTGCGCTACTACTCATTTTTAAGCCAAATTAAGTCTTGATTTCATGACTAATCATGATTAGAAACTTCCCAGGATTAATTAGCATATCAAAACGCAAGGAATGATTGAGTTTTGATGCACATGAAATCACATTTTCTTCATGACCACGGGTGTGCATGATTTCGCTCTAAATTGCATCATTCACCCTCCCTTTTGATCCCATTCACTTCTCCTATAAATAAGCAAGTCATTCCACTCATTTCCTCAAGCTTTGAGATCCAGAAAATCGCTACCAAACCCACTTCAAACCTCACATTTCTGTAACTTTGTTTTCACTCTTAAAGCCCTTCCAGATTGAAATTAACCATTAATTCTTCTTCCTTGAACCTCACTGAAGCTAACAGAGCAAGAATTGTGCCTTGAAACTACCTAAAAATCGTGCCATCCAAGTCAAGTGATAGAGCTTTGAAGGTGAACTTCGTTCAGGTAGGATTCGTGACCAAATCGTTTAAAATCAAACACTATTACATTCTCCTCATCTCCCTAATCCTTGTGATCTTCACCATTTGCATTTTCATTGAGAATTGGCTGATAATTTCTAAGAACAAGTGCTCTTTATGTTTATGCTTTTTCTCAAATTGATCATGGTATAGGTGAAATAAATTTTTCGCGATGGTACCATTAGAACCGTCTTAAAAAGACGAAGTAGATGGTACCGGTCTATGAAATTTATTTCACACTTTGTGAAACACGGATTGATGATGGCTGGAGGTTGAAGACGACCTACGTGTCTGTCTTTAACCAATGATAGCACGCCATGTAATTTTTTTTGAATTCAATCCGGTGTGTTGGTTGTATCATGCGCGCATTATAGGAGCCCTTGGATCTGATTACTTTTGTGAGTCGACATCGATCCAACGCGTGACATTGTTTCTTGTTTTATCTTTTTTAATTTGCAATTCGGTGTGAAAACCAAGGAGGTCCATATCAAGCATAACATGTGTGATCTATTGGATCTGATTACTCACGTATTTTGAGTGTGATCTAATGGTCCATATTTTTTGGCTTTTTATTTTATTTTCTGATTTTATATTTTAAATGTTTTAAACTTCAAAAAATCATAGAAATTTAGTTTTGACTCAAAAATTATGGAAAAATTCACAAAAATATTTTTAAATATTATCTTTCTGATTTTTATTTTTTCATGATTTTATTTTCAGATTTGATATGTTTTATGATTTTTCTCTTTTATTTGATGTTTTTAAATGTTTTAAAATACTTTTTGACATTTTCAAATTCTGGAAAAATTATGGAAGGACCCAATGATCATTTGACAAATATTGGTGACCTCATTTTATTTTTATTTCTGATTTTGCTATTTTTTACTATTTTTGGTTTATTTTACCTTTTATTTTATTTTAAAAAAATAGTTTCTGACTTTAAAAAATTCTGAAAAAATTTGTCAACACTTGTTGACCTCTGTTTGACTTTAGGTAATTTTCTTGGAATTTTATTTTGATGTATGAATACTATTTATGTATTTCGTCAATAAATTCCAATTAAATAACCTAATTTCAAATTGAATTTATTCATTATTTAAATCATTTTTAATTCTTTTTTACTTTGTTGATTTTGAGCTTATTTGAAGTTATACACTTCCTCAACATCAATGGAATTTGGGTGTTGATAGGTCTCTTGACCAAATCCACCAAGAAAGTTGGTTGATTTTGATGAAGCGAGACCGAATAAATTCATCTGATGCATTGTAAATTTATAACTTGTTTCTTCTTCTCCATCTTATTTTTCTTTTGTCCAGATTCAGAAAAAGTGATCAATTGGTGGCATGAGCTTTAACGTTCAAACATAACCCCAAAAGATGACTTGAGCTTTGATTTTGGTTCAACACGTGTGGCGCTTGTCGTGTGCTCGCGTTGATTTTTTAATCAAGCTTCAAGCAAGTTTCCATTAACCTTGTCCATTTAAAATTCTCAATCATCTTTGATCAAGTGATGTGATAATTCCAAAACTGGTGATATACTTCACAAAAAGCAATTGAAACTTGTCGTGTGGTTGCGTTGATTCTATCAAGCTTCTGGCAAGTCTTCATGCGCAAGCTTCAAGATGGTCACCTTGCTGACGACTAATTACTAACAATTCGATGATATACTTTACAAGTTTCAAGATGTTTATCTTGCTAACCTTTACTAATTATGCTCTTTATTTTCCGCTTTTATTTTTATGCTCTTTACTTTTATGCACTTTAAATTTAGCATTTATATTTCATGCCATTTTTTCTTTGCTCACTTGAGAACTTTATTTTCTTGTCATTTTGAATTTGCTCACTTGAGCTTTATTTTCATTTTCCAAAATACCTAACAATTCAACTAAAACATAAAAAGATTTTAATTGGACTTGGTTACTATCCTTATGCTCGGACTTTGATCTTTGGACTTAGCTTGGAGATTTATGTGCCCTTGGTGTTATTCTGTCTTGCTTGATTTTTATCTTTGTATGCAGGTTATTTCGTTATAATCAATTAAAAGTGGATTTCCTCCAAATACAGTCGTCACTCTGCCCGTTTCTTTTCTTGAGACAAGAGTTCATCTAAAGCGTTGATTTATCTGAAGCTTGTTTTTTTTTTGTCTGGTTATTTGTTGCTTCTGTGGTAATCCAAAGGTAGGATATGGTATTGGCTCTTGATGTCAAGTACTAGTTTTCTCACCCAGTTAGATCTTTCTTTACCCTTACCTTTTACTTTATGCACTTAGGTTAGCCTCTTCATCTCCTCCCATATTCTTTAATTTTCAAAATTTTCCCTCTTTTTCAAAGGATTCTTGTTTTCAAAACTCGAACCATTTTTCATTAAAAAAACATGGACTTAGGTCCATGAATTTTCAAACTTCTTTTTTTTAATAAACTTTCAATTCATTTAATAATACTTTGACTTCCTTTTGATAAGACTAAAAAAACACCTAACCTTATTCAAACTTTTTGAGCCCTTGTGGCTTTTCTAACAAATATTTTCTTAAAATCAAACAACACACAACTTTAGTCTTTTTTACCCGAACTACATTGGATTTGATTTCAACATGGCACATTGTTGGTATGTAGGCCTGGAACTCATTGGAAGTTCTATCAAATCAAAAATTATAAAAAAAATACTTCTTTTCTCCCCTCACCATCCATTTTGTGTATATAGTCTTTTTTAGCACACATATACAAATTTTCAAAAAGGTTCATGCGGAGTACCATAGATGCTTTGGGTGCCTAACAACTTCCCTTTGCATAACTAACCCTTGGTCCCAGATCTCTGATCTTTTTTTTGGAATTTTATTCGCTCTTTTTCCTAGTCCTTTGATAAAATAAAAGCGCGGTGATGACACATTTGTTATTTTTTGAGTTAAGTCAATTCAATGGTTTATACTCGCAATTTTTTCCGCTACATAATTGACATGCTTAATAGATAATCGTTCTTAACACAAAAAGTAATAATTGCTACAATCGTATTTTTGCGTTAAAAACTCAAAATGAAAAATTGCAACAAAAAATACACCTCTACATACCAGACATAGTGGGCGGTATGGTCATGGTAGTAAATCAATATGGAGGTGTCAAATGGTCCTCCCGGATAGCTCTAGTTTTCATGCTCATGAATCAGAACATCCTCGGGTACCTCACCCCCCTCAAGTGCCACAAACTCTTGTTGAATCTTCGACTCATCATGTACCTGCTCATACGTACGAGAGGAAGATGTTCGATGCAGACGGCTCCTCGGTGCAGATAGGGAAGCTACATCCAACTTCTCCCTTTGTACCCGACCTCGGCCTCGAGGACGGTTCACCTGCTCTTCTTGTCTCTCTCAATGTCCCGAGGCAGTTTGGGATGGCCTTCCTTGTCTCAAACGCCTGCTTGGATCCTGATTATCAGTCATGTTCCTGAAATAAATAATTACAATTGTTAGGTTTTAAAAAAAATAACTCATGCAAGAATTCGCAAGTGCACTTGTGAAACTAATCTAGGGTGACTTCACAAGTGCACCTAAAGATCAGTTTCATCTTGCCCTAAACAATTCAAACTCCATTCAGTTTTTTTCATCCAATCAACTACATTAACCTAATCTAACACTTACATACACAATTAGTTACTACAAAGTAACATAATCAACTATTACAATATTGCATTGTTATTCAACATACATAGAGAGAGAAATCTTACACAACTAATAGAGCTTGAAGATGATTTGGAGATGAGCTTGGAGTTGAAATGGAGATTGTGGCATAAATTTGTGAGCTTGGAGTTTAGAGTAAAATGTGAGAAAAATAGTTTGTTTGAATAAAAAATGGAGGAGGTAGGGTTGTTCTGTTTGTTTTCTAAAACAACACTATGACTTCGCAAGTGCACTTGCAAAATAAGGAATTATGGATGAATTCGCAAGTGCACTTGCGAATTCACCTTGTTTTTTATAAAATATGGGTTAATTAGCAAGTGCACTTGCGAAACCTACTGCGAGGTGATTTCGCAAATGCACTTGCGAAACTTGAGAGTATTTTGAGTTTTTCACCAGAGATCGAGAAGAAGCTCGCTAAATAGGAAAATAAATTTTCTATTATATATTCGTCATTTTTTCATAATGTTATAAAATTAAATAAGTAAATTCATTTATTTTATTTAAAATGAAAAAATTGACGCTACAAAATTATTTCTTCTCATAAACTCAACTCACCATGGTTAACTCTATAAAATTAAATTAATAAAACCATTTATTTTTGTATAAGTAAAAATAGAATTAAAAAAATTAATTAGATGTACTTTCTTTTTATCCTTGAGTGCTTAGATACAAATTATACAATTCAATTTGATTTAAATATTTTTTTCTAAATAAAAATTTGATTATAAAAAAATTAATTAGATATACATCTCTTTTATTCTTCTTGAGTATTCATTCAGACACAAAAATAGATTTCAAATGGTATAGTTTGGACAGGATATTATAGTGCCCGTTCTTATATCCAATGACGGAGATAGAAGATTTATGAAATCTGAGTAATATAATATGATAGTTTATTTGTTTTTTCCATTTCCGACCACCAAACAAATCTTATAAGTGTTAAATATATGTATCGGGGTAATCACATAACATCAATATCAATTAGAGAGCATAAATGGGAAAAAATAAAAATCAAATATGACACTCTTTTTGTTTATACTAGTGACTAAAAACATAGATTTTTTTTGAATTTGTTACACATGCAAGGAGGTGAGTTAATAAAATGAGGACTCCTAAAACTGAGAATTTATAGTTATCCAAGTTTGCGAGGCATGTGAACAAGGACTACTGCACTTTGAATATCTACGAAGGAAAAGCTTAGAATTTCAATGGTAGTAGGGGTAGGACTAGCACATTTGATTAGTAATGTCAGCCGATTGAAGAAAATTTGCCTTTAAAAAACATGAGACATTAAAACAGAAACCGGATAAAGGCTGAAATAGTATTAGTACAAAACCGGTGCGGACATAAATTCATTCTTATCTTAAATTATTCAATAAAAGTATAGTAAATTATGAACATGATAAATCAAATATATAGAAATTATAAGTATTTACAAATATCATTAATAATTAACAAGCAGTAGATTTCAGTTAGTTAGTTAAGTTAGTTATTTGACAGTTAAGTTAGTTAGGGTAACTCAAGTAGATTCTCTAACCAACTTCTGTATATAAACTAGCTTCCCTCTCTTGTATCAATAAGAAGAATGTTATCATTTGCTCTCTATTCATTTTTCTGTTACTTTTGTTTATCCTCTTCTTCTTCATTTTACCTTCAAGGTTTATCAATGGTAGAATCATAATATGGTATCATCGTCTTCGATCCATACTTTACCCATTCTTCCGCCATTACTTCTTTGATTCTACTTTCTGATTCTGCTTTCTGATTCTGCTTTTTGATTCTGCTTTCTGTTCTTCTTGTTTTTCCTTGATTCCTGATGCCGCCGCGTATTGACCACACTGCTCGAATCACCAATGGTGATATCGATTCTGTCTATTACGTGCATCCGAGTGAAGGACCACATTCTGTTAACATTTCACCTCAACTCAATGGTTCTAACTATATTTCTTGGTCAAGATCGATGGAGCGTGCCCTAGGTGCTAAGAACAAAATCGCTTTCATCAATGGTTCAATACAAGTTCCTACTGTCTCAGATCTCAATCGTGCTGCATGGGAACGATGCAATTGCCTCGTTCACTCATGGATCATGAACTTTATAACTCCTCCTATTGCTCAAACCATTGTTTTTCTGGAAAACGCTCTTGATGTGTGGAATGATCTCAAAGAACGTTTTGCCAAAATTGATCGTGTTCGTGTCTCCAATTTACGTGCTGAGATCAACAATCTCAAGCAAGGTTCTAAGTCTGTTCTTGACTACTTCACAGAGATGCGTGGATTATGGGAAGAACTCAATTCCCATCGACCTATCCCTAATTGCACTTGTCTTCAACAATGCAGATGTGAAGCCATGAGAAGTGTAACACCCCATCTAAATACCCCGAATATATTAATTAAATTAATATCTAAATCATCTCTAATCAGAGTTTAACACGGTAATCACGGGATGTCACAATTAATAAATAAAATAAACCTTCATCAAACAGTAGCCATGCTACACTGAGGATCATCATCCAACAATTTAATAATTGTAAAACCATGTCTTACACAGCGGAAATTCCAAAATTAAAATTAATAAGACATCAAGGTCATCAAGGAATTCAAATCCAACATAATTAAACAGTAATGATTCTCTTAACTAAGCGTTCCCCAGTGTTACAACCTAATCAGAGCATGACACTGACACACGGACTAAAAGATAAGCTCTAGAGCCATCCTCACCGACTCCTCAGCTGCTAATTTAATCTGAAATGGTAAAGTAAGGGTGAGACTTCTCATAATTAAAGCACATTATAAGTCTTTCAATTAATAATATATCACAAGCATATCATTTCACCCATTTAACACAAATTCAGATTCACACACACAACCATATCCATCATGCTTAACCATAACAATCAACGAAGAGTAACACTGGAAGACATCCTAACATGTTACCACTTCACACAAATATAATGCAGACTCAATGCATGCGGTACCGACTCGTGACCAAATCACCCAACACTGATCCATCATCAACCGGATACAGTTCCATCGATTCGTCCATAACCACTCGGACACGAATCCAGCCTAACCACCCATCCTCACTCGGGTATCGGTTATCGGCAATCCAAGCCAAATTCCGCACAATGGGAATTAGCTTCACCAAAACAATGCATATGCACGCACATCAATAGCATGCAACATTAATCAGTCTATGTATTACATTAACTCAACATAACTGAAACAACCATCCAACATGATATCTCAACCAATCACGCATACACTCAACATCAGCATAAACATGCAAACCAATCAACATGATATATCAATCCATCATGCATACATCTAACATCAGTGCAAACATGCCAATACATCTGTACATTACTAGTACATCCATCGACACAGGATCTCCACAACACACCATTAACTATGTGTCAGTCAAAAGTCACCTTATCTCAGAAATTGGCTCATTTTCAAAATAATTTCAAGTTTTGGAAAATATTTTCAGTTCATAAAATAGAGCATTAAATTTAGAAAATAACGTCCAAAACGGCGCTCAAAACGGACTTACGGTTTGAAAGTTATGAATTTTCAAAGTTTGGCATTTTTCAAAATTTAAGTTGGAACCGGTTCGTCACATACGAACCGGTTCTGAAAAGTTCAAAACCTCGTTGCTGAAAAATGTATGGGAACCGGTTCCGTCATACAGGAACCGGTTCCTACGTGTATTTTTCAAATTTTTATAAATTTTTCAAAGGGCAACCCGGTTCCTACCTATACAGGAACCGGTTCCCACGTGTAAAAATGTCATTTTCTGCACATTCTTCCAATTTCAATCACACCCATTTTTACCCATACAAATTCCATCATTGGAAACACCAAATTACATCATTTTGCATCATTCATCACATCAACAACATATTTCCATCATCTATTTTCATCTCCTGACACTTTAATCATATTTCATACACATTTTGACTCAATCTGACACCCTCTGACACTCTTAGGGACACATTCATGGAACCCTAGAATTTCACAAACACAATTTCCTAACATGCTATGATCTATAGAATCAACATCAAAACCTATAATAAGCATTAATCAGTCGAAATCACCCCTTACCTTGTGGGTTCTTGAGATTCCTTCTAGGTTTTCCTTCTTCTTCTCCTCTTCTCACTTCTACGTAGTCTTGTTTTCTCCAAAATGAATCTATTTCCTTCTTTTCCTTATTTTATTCCTTTTATTCCTCTTATTCCTTTTTAATCATAATTAAATAAAATAAATATTAATCCTTCTCTCCAAATTAATTCCATCATTAAACTTAATAATCCAATAAACTAAATAAATTATGACCTCAATTAATTTAATAATTAAAAATCATAAGTATTTAATTATTGAATTATTTTGGGGTGTCACAAGAAGTGCACGCGATTTTCGTCTCGAAGATCAAATTATTCAGTTCTTAACAGGTTTGAATGACAAATTTTCTGTTATTAAAACTCAAGTTCTTTTAATGGATCCCCTTCCTTCCATCAATATAGTCTATTCTATGGTGATCCAAGAAGAGAGCAACAATGTTTCTGTGCAACCCAAAGCTGATACTACACCAATTCTTGATGAAGCCAATACACTCATCAATGCTTATGATGCACGAAAACCTGTTGATCGTGGTAGATCATCAAGTTCTTATGGTAACTCCTCCAACACCAAGAAAGATGCAAGAGTATGCACTTTCTGTCATAGGATTGGCCATACGATTGAAGTATGTTATCGCAAACATGGCTTTCCTCCCAATTTAGCTAAGAAACAGGTTTCAGCTAATGCTTCGAATACTACACTTGGTGATGCACAATCCTCAGTTCATAGTGGTGAGGAATCTGCTGCAGTTAACCCTGGTGCCAGCATAACTCAAGAACAGCTTACTCAATTAATTGGTTTATTGCAACAGACAAATTTGCTGCCTCTTACTCAAACCAACACCAATCACATTTCTACTCATCTTAGTCATAACCCTAATACTTCTCCAAGTAATATTTTCATTTCTAGCATTACCTGCTCTAGCCATACTAAATCTGATTTTTGGCTTCTTGACTCTGGAGCTAATGATCATGTCTGTTCTGCCTTATATTGGTTTGATTCCTATCATGAAATTTGACCTATCAATGTTTGTCTACCTAATGGATCTACAGTTGTTGCCAAACATGCAGGAACAGTCAAGTTTTCTTCCAAATTATATATCACAAATGTCTTATACACTCCTGATTTTTCTTTGAACCTTTTGTCTGTCTCTAAACTTTGCCAATCCTTAAATTGTTTCTGTCAATTTTCTCACAATGAATGCATCATACAAGATGTGCAATCCAAGAAGATGATTGGTTTGGCTAAACAATTTGAAGGGTTGTACAGACTGATCAACGATGATGGTTGTCTTGCTGCACAAACCACATCCTCAGCACATACGATTTCCAATACTTTTCCATCCGCGTCCATTGTTTCCTCTAGCTCCATACACAATTGTAAAGTGATTCCTAAACAGGCCATATGGCATTTTCGATTTGGTCATTTATCTCACGATAGATTGTCTAAAATGACTCAAATGTACCCTACAATTTTTAATGATAATAAAGCAGTTTGTGATATCTGTCATTTTGTTAGACATAAGAAAAATCCTTATAGCATTAGTGTTTCTAAAGCTGCTCAGCCTTTTCAGCTTCTTTATTTTGACATATGGGGTCCTGTATCCACCAATTCCATTCATAATCATAGATATTTTTTTACTGCAGTAGATGACTTTAGTAGATATGTTTAGGTTATCTTGCTCAAGTCTAAGGCAGAAGTGTCCAACCATGTCATACAGTTTATCACTCTTGTAGAAAATCAATATCACATTTGTCCAAAATTTGTACGAACTGACAATGGACCAGAATTTCTTATCCCTGAGTTCTATGCCTCTAAAGGCATAATTCACCAAAGATCATGTGTTGAGTCACCTCAACAAAATGCTAGAGTTGAGAGAAAACATCAGCATTTGTTAAATGTAGGCAGAGCATTACTTTTTCAATCCAATCTTCCAAAGTCCTTTTGGTCATATGCTGTTAAATATGGAGCTTTCATCATTAATAGAGTCAACACTCCCCTTCTTGATAACAAGTCTCCTTTTCACTGGCTTCATGATTCACAACCAGATATAACTCAGATCAAAGTTTTTGGTTCTCTCTGTTATGCTTCCACACTATCCACTCAAAGAACCAAACTTGATTCTCGAGCCAGAAAAGTTGTGTTTATTGGCTATGCTGTTGGCTACAAAGGTTCTGTTCTACTTGACCTGCAGACACACAGCATATTCATCTCTAGAAATGTTACTCATCATGAGCACATCCTGCCCTATATCACTAAGTCTCATCCTGTTACCAAGAATTGGGAATATTTCAGTTTCATCACCACTCCATCTACACAAACCTCCCCTGAATCTTATGATTTTCCTGTCAAAACACCTGACACTATTCCCAATCTTACTTCTAATGTCACTCCTGAGCATACAGACTACCTTGATCATAGCTCTTCTACACCTACCCAACAAATCTCTACTATCCCTTCTCCTGCTCCCTTGCCTTCTCAACCTGATTCCTCATCTTCCCAACCTGATCAGAATCCACCCACCCGAGTTTCTGCAAGAGCAAGACAGCCACCACATCATCTCAAAGATTATGTCTGTGCTACCTTTAATGATTCACAGAGCCAATCATCTTCGGGTACACTTTACCCAATTTCTGATTTTCTGTCATACTCCAATTTATCTAATTCTCATTCTCGTTTTATATTCTTCATTTCTACTAACCATGAGCCCAAAACCTATAAAGAGGCATGCAATTTTGAATGTTGGAATCAAGCCATGAAACTTGAGCTTGATGCACTTGAAAAAACTGGTACCTGGAAAATTGTGGATCTTCCTCCCCATGTGAAACCGATTGGATGTCGTTGGATTTATAAAATCAAACACAAGTCTGATGGAAGTATTGAACGTTTTAAGGCACGGCTCGTTGCTAAAGGATACAATCAGATTGAAGGCCTTGACTACACTGACACCTTTTCACCGGTTGCCAAACTAACCACTGTTCGACTTGTGTTAGCTTTGGCTTCTATTCACAACTGGCATCTTCATCAGTTGGATGTTAATAATGCTTTTTTGCATGGTGATCTACATGAAGATGTTTACATGATCATGCCTCCTGGCATCAAAAATACAAAGCCAAACCAGGTTTGCAAGTTGGTCAAATCACTCTATGGGTTAAAACAGGCGAGCCGTCAATGGTTTGAAAAGTTAACCTCCCTGCTTGCACATCATGGCTACATACAGGCACCATCTAATCATTCATTGTTTGTTAAGAAGACATCCTCATCATTTACAATTCTTCTTGTTTATGTTGATGATGTCATACTTGCTGGCAATTCTATGCACGAATTTCAAGTCATCAAAGCTATTCTACACCAAGCTTTCAAGATAAAAGATCTTGGTGTCCTTAAATACTTCCTGGGCCTAGAGGTTGGGCATTCAAGCCAAGGCATCTCTATTTGTCATCGCAAATATTGCCTTGATCTCCTTACTAATTCAGGTTTCCTTGGTTCTAAGCCAGCAAGCACACCATCAGATCCATCCATCAAACTTTGCCATGATAATAGCCCTGCATATGATGATGTTCCATCCTATCGAAGGCTTGTTGGGAGACTGATATACCTCAATACTACGAGGCCAGATATCACATTCATCACTCAGCAACTAAGTCAGTTTCTATCAAATCCTTCCATAACACATTACCAAGCTGCTTGTCGAGTATTGAGATATCTCAAAACTTGTCCAGACCAAGGGCTATTTTTCCCACGCAATTCACCTCTTCAGGTCACTGGTTTTTCTAATGCAGACTGGGCCACATGCACTGACACACGTCCCTCCATTTCTGGCTCATGCTTCTACATTGGTCATTCCCTCATTTCATGGTGCACCAAGAAACAGAACACGGTCTCACGTTCTTCTTCTGAAGCAGAATATCGTGCTCTAGCTGCTGCCACATGTGAACTCCAATGGATCCTTTATTTTCTTAGAGATCTTCATGTTCAATGCAGTAAGGTTCCAGTTCTCTTTTGTGACAGCTAAAGTGCACTTCACATCGCTGCCAATCTTGTCTTTCATGAGAGGACAAAACATCTTGATATTGACTGCCATATTGTTCGTGAGAAGTTTTTAGCTGGTGTTGTAAAGCTACTTCCTGTATCCTCTTCCAACCAGCTAGCAGATTTCTTCACAAAGTCTCTTCTGCCTAAGCCTTTTCATTCTCTTATGCTCAAGCTGAACCTGCTCAACATTTACTCCAGTTCAGTTTGTGGGGGGCTAACAAGCAGCAGATTTCAGTTAGTTAGTTAAGTTAGTTATTTGACAGTTAAGTTAGTTAGGGTAACTCAAGTAGATTCTCTAACCAACTTCTGTATATAAACTAGCTTCCCTCTCTTGTATCAATAAGAAGAATGTTATCATTTGCTCTCTATTCATTTTTCTGTTACTTTTGTTTATCCTCTTCTTCTTCATTTTACCTTCAAGGTTTATCAATGGTAGAATCATAATAATAATTATAAATATTTATAATATTTTGTTGAATAAAATAAAACAGAAATTGTAACGATAGTGTCCCGTAAAATAGTGAGTCTTTTATTAATATTTATAATATTTTATTGATTAAAATAAAAAATATATTGTGGTGATAGTGCTAAGTGAAAATTAATAATTTTAGTGATAAAATTTATTTTTGGAGGTCAGTTATAATATCATAAATTGCGTTTGCATGTATGTTATCAATCTTAAGTTTAAACATTTTGTTTGAAGCGTACTAATAATATTGGTAGTAATATGAATTGTTAAATAAATTGTTTACTAAATAGTCTCAATAACAAATGTATACTCAGATGCATTGTAACATAGGAAAGGCGTGAAAAAAACTAATGAAGAGGTAATTGTCATGGTTAAAAATATGGGATCAAAATTACTCTAGTAGTACACGAAAGAGTTTCGAAATATGGCAAAAAAATTGTTAAGTAAGTGATATAACAGAATTTTGAAACTCTATAAATCACCCATCTATGGAAAATTCAAATATGTAAGACATTGTAATTATATTTGTCCGAATAATAAAAGTAATAGTCATAGCTTAATATTGAATTGATAATCCTTCTGGTGCATGCATGGATGAAATTTGGGTGGAGAATAATAGTTGGTAGCATAATTGAATTTCTACGATCATCTTTTGGAACTGTGGGAGGTGTTGGTGGATGTGGCATATTTGTTCCCATAATCCAATGCAAAATAAGCAACAACAATATCATAATGTTTGTGGATGGTGAGTATAGTATAAGTTGGAGTTAGTCCAATTCCAAAATAATATATCATATAGTGTAATGAAAACAATAGTGGAAAAAAATCTAATTTGATATCATCACTCCACATATTGAATTGCAACTTATAAATATTTGGTTCATAGTTAAGTTTATTATATTGCTTTTAAAATGAATAATAAATGTAGTTGAATAAATAAAACTCACTTAGGAGTAGAAAATATATAAGACAACCAATTCAAACTGGACTAAGTGCCTAACATATTCAAGGGAACTTAATTGGTCCAAAGATATATGTTTTCCAACAAAATTGTGTCAGTGTGAATGTAGTTTTTGAAAATGCAAAAGGGAAAAAACTATTTTTTTTGTGTTTGGTGCATGAACGTATGATGGGCAGCGGACGAGTTTTAGTATAATCACCCTAGGCTTTTAATAATAAAACATAGTACTGCACACAGTCTGAGGTTGCAGTCAAGTACAAATGTAAGTTGGCTTAGAGTGCAGAGGGATATATAATATCAGCAACGTACATGTAAAAGAGATTTTGCATGCAAAATGAGGTATTTGAAACATTAATGCAGTAAGAGAATTCCACTCCAATTGTTCAAGCCATTTTATACATGATTCATTAGCCTCTATTTTCAAAGTATAGTATTTTTAAAATAACCTTCATAGGTAGCTGGCTGAAATTGATTGATGTTGCACATTTCAAACAGATACAGTGTTATAAATAGCTCACATGTTCATACATGAAACATCTTTGAAGTGTTATAGAAAACACACATATTAATACATGAAATATATTTGAAGTGTTATAAAGAGCACACATATTAATACATGAAAGATATTTGAGCATGAATATTTTCGGTTGATATGAGAAAAATTGAATTTACATTTGGCATCACAGTTATTCCTATGGCTATAGTGGGCTCCATTACATAAACTGACTTGTAATATTCATCACATAAATTATAGAAATAATGTAGTTAGAATAAACTACTTCTCTTTTTACTTGTTTTTTGATTGATCTGAGAAGTGGAAATAATTTCACACAATGAATCAGGATTATAATATTATCATAGCAGTAAATACTGTCATAGCAGTAAATATTTTTTTCTACAAAATGGAAATTTCATTACAAAACAAAGTAACACATTGTTTGTAGAATATGTTTTAATTCTCACTCATGGAGTGTTCAAAAGAGATGCTCAAAATGAAGCAGACATTACACAAAAATAGAATTTCAAAACAGCAACATAGAAAATCAAGCATAACCGCAATTGTAACGCCGCAACCGGTACCAAAGCATTTAAATTGTAATGCTACAACTATAATGCTTGTAATGTCAAAACCACAATGCTTGTAACGCCTAAACTAAAATGACAGAAATCACAATTTTAACGCCGCTACCACAATGCTTGTAACGTCGCAACCGCAAATGTAACGCTGCAACATAAGCTTGGCTATTGAGCATAAACAAATTACATGAATCAAAATTTCAGACTTCGGTGTTATATCCAATAAAAATTTAATTTTTGTGAGACATGGAAATAACCTCAAATAAACTAATCCATTATAGACCTGCATTAATATAACTTACGATTCAATTAAATGTTTTCCATTCTATTTAACCTTATGGCCTGAAATGTTTTCTATTCAGGATCATTTACCTAAGAATCACATTACAGTTGTTAATAAACACCAAAGCTTCAGGATGATTAGCTTTGAATGCTTTGACAACTGGTTCTTCACATAGTTGATGAAGCACCTGAAGGATGAAAGCAGTAACACAGAAGTTACATTGTGTATATATATATAAAATATACAATAGTGTTTCTTTCTATAATTAAAAGTGTAAGCTTACCATAATGGAAACAAAACACAATGAGATCACCTTAAACTCACAATGAAAGGTCGGCAAAACTAAGAAACTTCCCTTGGTTGTACTTTTCATTGGTTTCCTCGGAAACTTGTATAAGTACTATGCAGTCCTGCCTACAAATGAAAATAGAGTAACTTACTGTGTTAGCTACATGAAAATAGAGTAATTTGTTGTGTTAACTACATGAAAATAAAGTAACTTTAGAGATTGAGATAAACTAAGAGACCATAATTCGAATTTGGAATTGGTTTTACCGTTAGGAGTTTTGGTTGCCAGGGTTATTTTCGTGTTTCTTCACACTAAATGCCCATAGTAATCATTCTCATTTGCAGCTCTGCAGTTGGTTCTTCAAACACTAACAAACCATAACATATGCATCACATTTATTTTATATAAACTCTAACCATTCAAATAAAATCCACTAATTATTGTGATTTTCCATACTACACAAACAAATAAGCATACTACACAAACAAATAAACAGAAACACAAGATAAATCCTCAAGATAATCAAAGACACAACAAAAGTGTTCTTATTCCAGCCGCTAGTATAAATCTCATAGTCTCATGCAAGCTAACGTTAGCAAAAGAAAATTCTATGAGCAATATCATAAATGTTATGTTTGTGTTGAATTACCTGTGTACAATTCACACGTGCTCTTGTATATGCATAAACTTTTCTTGTTGCTTATTATTAGATACCTCAATAATTAGACACATATACTATAGGCTATAACAAATATTCAATATAAAACTAATTATTGCACATACCAGTGTTTGTTCAAAGGGACTTCAATTTCCAACCCATGGTCCCAACAACCTCCTGAAGATCCACTTGTTTCTCCGTTCATCTTACCTTTAATTGCCTTTAGCTTTATTGAACATCGACAACCCGAATAACTATTTTCAAAACGTTCTTTTCAAGTTTCTAGTCCCAAACCATAACCGATGATGATTGGTTTAGAGTAGTCTTTTATACAACAACTAGTCGTAGACCCGTGCGTCTGCACGGGTACATGCATTCCTATCTTAGATATGCATTGTTATCTTAGATAATTTCATATGGCTTATTTGTTGTAAATATACATTGTTATTATAAAATTATTAATAATTAAAAATATTTTAAATCTAATATGTCTAATAACTATAAATATTACTAATAATCATAAATATTTATAAATATGTTGTTGATTAAAATAAAATAAAAAATTTATTGTCATGATAGTGACCCGTAAAATTAATGAATATCGGTGATAAAATTTATGAGATCGTAAAATTTACAAATATCACTTATTGTTTTCTTATAATAATCGTAGTCAAATGTACGTTGTGAGTAATATTTATGCATGTTTTTTACTTGAATAAATTTAGTTGTGTCCCGTGACACTTAATGTAATATTCTAATCACATTTTTAACGCAAATGAATGATAGTCTAACACCTACCAAATAACAACAAAAATTAAAATTACATCAAATAAATATATTTAAATTTAAAATACAAATAAATAAAAAAATATAAATATTTCACGTGAGTGCAAAATACAAATACATATAGTTTTTAATTAAAAGTTTAATTAATATATATTTAATTTACACGGGTGCCTTCATTTATATCTTAGATAATTTGATAATACATAATTGTTTAAAATAAGTATTATGGTGATAGTGACTAATGCAGCCACACAAATAAATTTATTCATATATTTCATTTGATAATGCTTGGTCACTTCTAAAAAAAAGATTATTATAGTGCTAGTGACCGTGAAATGAAAAGTTTAATTATATTTCATTTAGATAATTTCATATGGCTTATTTGTTGTAAATATACATTGTTATTATAAAATTATTAATAATTACAAATATTTTAAAAAATATATATCAAATTACTTACATGATAAATCTAATATGTCTAATAACTATAAATATTACTAATAATTATAAAAATTTATAAATATGTTGTTGATTAAAATAAAATAAAAAATTTATTGTCATGATAGTGACCTGTAAAATGAATGAATATCGGTGATAAAATTCATGAGATCGTAAAATTTACAAATATCACTTATTGTTTTCTTATAATAATCGTAGTCAAATGTACGTTGTGAGTAATATTTATACATGTTTTTTAACTTGAATAAACTTAGTTGTGTCCCGTGACACTTAATGTAATATTCTAATCACATTTTTAACGCAAATGAATGATAGTCTAAACCTACTAAATAACAACAAAAATTTAAATTACATCAAATAAATATATTTAAATTTAAAATAAAAATAAATAAAAAATTATAAATATTTCACCTGAGTGCAAAATACAAACGCGTATAGTTTTTAATTAAAAGATTTAACTAATAACTATCAATATTTAAAAATAAATATGTAATAAATCACCGACATAATAAATTTAATATATCAAATAGCTATATGTATTTACAAATATCATTAATAACTATAAATATTTATAATTATCATTAATAACTATAAATATTTGCAATTAATTTATTGATTAAAATAAAATATAAATATTTGCAATTAATTTATTGATTAAAATAAAAAATAAAAATTGTGGTGATCTAATTATAAATATTTAAGATTTATGTTTCTTTTTCTTCTTAGATTTAATAATTAACATACAAGACTTTTGTTAAATCATTTTTTTCTTAAATCTAACTTGTGCGCATTTTTGTTCAATGCTTAGATCTAACTATTTCATATTTTGATGTTAAAAATATAAATTATAGTAACTTATTTAACTCTTTTAAAATAATAGGAACAATTGACTAAAAGATAGCAAGAGTCTTGTGTTGTATTTATTTGAAACTAAAACAAAATAAACAGTACTATTGGAATCCAACTACAATCAAATTGAATGGCCAAATCAATTAAGCCAATGCAAGGTGAGGGAAAACTTGATTGACTATTAGTAGTACTAATTAAGCAATGTGCTCCCAATTATGTAATACGAGTATGTATTAATAGTAGCAAGTTTAGCCAGCTTTTTGCCAAAGGCCACGTAAATAATCTCATTATTTGTAGCTAGCTAATATCTATATACACTCTTTGAGACAAAAATAAAAAAACTCTAATAGGAATTTTCTTAGGTTGTTTTTGGAGTATATTTCATTAATCAATCAATGACAACAACACAATGAATGTTCCATCAAACGCTGCAAATCGCAAACTTCCTACACGTTAATGGCTGCTTGTAATTGTTCAAGGCTTTTAGCTTTGGTTTCTCGAACTACTAAAACTATAAATAATATAGCTACTGCATTGACCCAACTATAAAGAATGAAGGTACCTGAAAATCATTATTACAAAGTAAACATGCATGTTATATATGTTTCTTGAACATAAATGACAAAATGATTGTAATTATAAAACTGAAAAATAATGTTTTTACCATATAAACTCCAACTCATGAGAAAGTTGAAAGTGTAGGAACATAGCCATGCACCAAACCAGTTCACCAATGTGGCTATGCTTCCTGCCTGTCCTTTAATGTTCACAGGAAATATCTGCAACACAAGCTAATATTTCAGCAAAATTTATGCCATCTTTTTGCCAAGTAATATCACACTAATTCTGATAAAGCAGACATGTTTTCTAACTGGCGTATTCAAAGGGACCGAGGCATACCTCAGACATCACAACCCATTATATTGTTGTTCTCTTTTTTTACACACAAGGTTTGCACCAGCTGCAATAACCTGCAAAATTTGCCATAAAATAAGGCCCAATAGTAAAACAGTAAGAAAAATCAACCATAACCAACCACTTACTAATTTACTCATTCTACAATCCTAACCAACTAACACAAATTAAACAACCTCACTTACACATGTCTCATCATGTATAAATCACTAATGAATATAATCACACCATGACATCCATCAGTCTGTGGATGATATGTTCGGCGCCTAAGCTGAGAATCAGTATTTGGTAACTATGGAAATATTCTTGTTGGATCGTTAGGATCAACATACCTGCATAATATTTTCCATCATAAAATCCTTGATTTATGGATTATAAACAACTTAATCCATACCTTTACATCTTATGCAATAAGGCCATGGGGTCGGCTAAGCATGACACGACTTAGGCCCGTGAATCATCAGAAGGAAAAGATCTTTGGTCATGTTTTCTGATTACCGTCTCAACACGTGCAACCTTCAATATCTTAACAAAATCCAGTAATTTTTCATCATTATACTGCTTGGTTGTGATATTTACTTATGCTTAATCTGAATAAAGTATTAACATATCATATAAATACCACAAAATATATGATACAAGGCAATGCAAACACAAAACCATTGAAGTAAATACGTATACTCAAATGCAAACATAATGGACTCAATAATAAGAATTCAAGTATAAATATATAATCCATCACATCACAAATGATATCACTAAATTCATTAAAAGTCTCATCTGAATTAATAACTACGTGTCAAGACAGAGAATATAAATAGTAAAAACATACTACCGCAAATTCATTTGTGATGTGCACTATAAAATAGAAGTTGTTAACACTATAAAATAGAAGTTGTTAGCACTATAAAACACTCAAAACAGATGAAGTTCAGCTAAATGTCTTATTCCTCCTCACAACAATATTTGACTACACCTAAAGAAATAGTTAACCCGCTTGTTTGTTGTTGGAGAATATTGCACAATAACATAAATGGCAATTCTGAAAAAATTAAATAATGTTCTTTTGAACACACGTTCTATATATTATATGCCATAGCAGATAGCATCGATTCCAAATCCATAAAATTAACCACTTCAATTGCACATACCTCGATCCATTCAAGACAAAAATCACAAAAGGTGGACGATAAACTTTCACGTGTCCTTGAAGTGCAAACAACTATCAAGCACTGTTGCAAAATAAATCTCAAACTAATATTTATATGCATAAAAATAACTTTAAAAACCTTGAACTTCACAACTAAATGAAATGAACCAACTACAACTTTCTAGCAAAATTAAACTCTCGAGTCCAAGAAAAATTATCGCAATTTCAATCAGATACAACCCAGTCAAGAGCCGAGAAAAAAATATGGTTCACTAACCACCAACCTCAATCCGAGCAGTGTTAGCAATTTAACAAACAACAACCAATCTTAATCTCATCACATATAGGATGAGATGAATTCCTTTAAGTTCAAAGATAATTTACCTCAATAAATTCTTAATTGTCTAGCGTAACTGGAAAGGTATGGATTAGAACCCAGTAAACAACCACCTCGTTGAGGATATGAAATACTTTCCCGACACAAGTTACAATATATTTCTCAACATTGAAAAGTTACAGATCACATTGTGGAATATCTAACTTACAATGGGACTCTGTCTTTCCAAAGAACCCGTAACATGGTTGACATAATTGGGATTAATATTTAGGCGATAAATTTAATCTAATGGCGATGAGATAATTTAAGATAATAATAGTAAATTACGTTGTCCCGATTTCGAAAAAATATTAATGTAAATGCAGAGTCGAGGAAAAGTGAGAATGAACGCACTCACTCCGCATTTGTAAAATTGCGTTACGACTTGTATAAATGAGCATAAGAAGGACCGACAGATGTTGACTCACAAAAAAACTAACAAAACCAATACATGTATTAATAAAATCAACTAACCAAGAATAATCATATAAGAATATTGAAATTGAAGAAACATGTCATGACTCTTTGATACGAAGCACAAACACGACAAGTGCAGAATGATCGTATTAGTGATAAAAGAAACAAAGAATGGTCAAGACATTTCATAATTTAAGCAATGAATTATACAAACCAAATGGATGTTGTGACATTTGCAATGATCATTGTTTTTGAGTTCCCACCGAGAGAATCCGCACACACGTGAAAAAGAAACATTGAATCAAATTTAATGTAATCTTTCACCACTTACACTGTATCAAATTTCAAAACACAATCAAGAAAAAGAAACTATAACAGAAAGTGAGAAAACAACTTATCACGCCAATAAGCATTTTACCAACATTAACCTTTGTACTCGACATCCACCACACCGATGTTTTTCATCCTTTCCCCTGCAATATTTTCCAGATATGAATAACTATACTGGATGGATTTCGATATATATAGGCCATAAATTAAGTGTTATGTATTAGAAACTTACATGTGCATAATAACCTAACTCCAATGGTGCTAAAAGAAACACAAAACTAAGAAATAAAATGATACATAAAATATAGAAACTTGCATATAGAACCAGAATCGACCTTTCTGACTCTTGCTGCTTATTCTTTTCAACTACTTTATACTATAGCATTCATAAGATGGAGAAGCATAGCCAAAAAAAACTCCATCTAGTAGACCAAAAAATTAATCAAATCAATAAATTTTAAATATCACAAAGCAAATCATTAACATCTGTAATACGGTGAACTGACTTTGTAGGATTTTTGTATCCAAATGTGCGGATAGCAAGAGTCGCCACCGACTTTTATTTTTATCCAATTAAGGGAAGGTAAAAGTACAGAAAAAGACCTTCGTTTAGATTCTGAGTTCGGGAGAATGGTTATGAAAAGGGAAGGTATTAGCACCACTTTCCATCCGCAGTTTATTCTACGGGCTCTTAGTTGCTCTTAGATAACTTTAAAATTGCTTTCTTGTGTGTTTGACAAAAATGTTTTGAAAAGGCATTTCGCTTTGACTTTGTAATGACTCATGTAGGAGTGTATACAAAGTGTTCGGAAATGTTTAGTTTTGAAAAATATTTGAACTTTGAAAAAAAATGTGTGAGGTGCGAAAAGCATTTGATAGAGCAAGCAACTAAGAGACTTATTTACCCACTCAGAATTGGTCGTTTTGTTGTACTTCTACATTCCTTTAGAATAGCGCTAGCCATACCATTAGTTAGTAGATAGCTCCATTCGTTGGATGTAAACGGGACATTCGAAGGGACATCGGATGGTCATTGAAGGCAACTTGTAGGAAGTATCCTAGCACATTCGAAGGGACTATCATCATTTTTCGTAGGCGAAAATCGAGGGTCAAGATCATGTATTCGGAGGCGACATCGTGGGTCTTATGATCTTTGTATCGAAGGGACTGTGATGATTTGTTTGGAAGGCAACGGTGCTAGAATACCTCTACGTTCGAGGGACATGACCATTTTGAATCGAAAGGCATCGAGAGAGAATTACCCTAAGGGGTGCATGTGTGAAGAAGTGTGTTGAATTCAGATATGTTATCTTGAAAGTTAGTGGGCTATGTTCAATTTTATCTTGCCATACACGCCTAGTTACTAGCAATTTATAGAGTGCGGAAAGTAAAATGCGGAATGTAAAGATGCGGAAAGATAAACCTACGCTATTACATGGCTTTGGGGCAGATACATAATTTAAAATGCGGAAAATAAAAACCTAGATTAAACTATTACAATCCATGAGCAGTTACATTATTGGAAAATAAAACGATAAAAAGAAAACGTCCGAATCGGAGCAACCCGTGAAAGAATAAGAAAGTCGGAAAATGCAATATGAATCGAACAAGAGAAAAAATGTTAGAAAAATGCAAATTTTAATATGAGAAAATTAATATATGCTGGAAATAAGATAAATAAGTTAAAATAATTTTTTGGGATTTTTTGGAAAAGATTTAATAATTAAAATGCAATTTATAATGATTTAAATGTTAAAATATAGATAAAAATAAATATGCATGCAAAAATATGTTTTTTTAATTTATTAAATTAAATAAAGATTTTTATGAAAATAATGTAAAAAGAAAAATTGTTTTTGGTAATTTTTTAATGCAAAATAAAAAATATGAAAAGAAATTAAAATAATGCAAAATATTGAAAAATATGAAAAAATATGGAAAATATTGAGTTTTGTAAAAAAAAGAAACCAGAGGTAGCCTTGGCATGGTTCGAACTCGCGTCCTGGCCTTCAAACCTTGAGATCCTTCACTCTGACCGCTACGCCATGTGTGCATCCGTGTTTGAAAACTGGAACGAGTGAAATACAAGCACGCGTCGTCCTCCTATTGCCACGAACTCGCGCCAGACTTCGTCTTCTCCAATTTGAATTTTTAAAAACTCAGCGTCGACCATTGTTCGACGCTACAACCCTGGCTAATTCAAAAATCAAGCACACATAATATAAATTAATTCTAAAGCCATGGTTCGATTCAGGGTGTTATTCCGAATGCATTGGTACTAGTCTTGTTGGTCAATTTTTCCTGTATAGAGGAACCCTAATTCGATACCAGGAACCCTAACAATGGCAATACGACTTCTAAGCCATGGAAACTCAATCAAACAACCCAGATCGCTTGCAATCTTCCTACTAATCACAAAAACAACAACCAAATGTGTTAAAAATGCATGAAAAATAGAAATCGAATTTGGAAAAAAGATGAACAAACCGAAATCGTATTTCTTGATTCTGGATGTATTTTGCCAATGTAAGTATCTGGAATCACTCCTGGAGTATCAAGGAATGTGTTTGACACCTCAAAACCGATTGAAACGAGTTGGAACAAGGATTGCCAATTGCTTCAAGAACACGATTTCTTTGAGTTTGGATTAGGGTTTCTGAGCCAATTTTTTCGTTCCTTCTTGATAGGTATGCATCATGTATTTATACTGGATGGATTTGGGATTGAATTTGGAAAGAATTGATCAACATTCAATGGAAATCAAATTTGATATTCTCATGAAATCAAATTTTCAAATTTTGTCCAATTTCAATCCAATCTTGCCAAATTTGATCTAATTTCGAAATTGCTGGCATTTATGGGTTGATTGGATCACAAGAAAGCAATAAAAATCAATCTTCCAATTAATTTTGATTTTATAATTTATTTTAAGATTTAATTTGCATTTAAATAAATAAATTACAAATTAAATAGAAAAATAAATCAAAAATTCGTGGCATTGGGCTTGGACATTTCTAATTGCATGAGGAACAAGTTAGGATGAAGAAAAAGTAGGCCCATTTGCAAAAGATTTGATTTTTTGAAGTATCTCTCTTTGTGCATTCTTCCAAAATGGCCCAACTTGTGAATGGTGTAACTTTCTCAATTTTCTACATTTTTGAGTGTTCTTGGACTTTTTGGAAAGCTCTAAGAGTCCTCTAACCAATGTCTTTGGTCTCATCTCATTTGGAGTCACCATGCTCAATATATCTTCAAAACAAAAAGTTGACTTTTTGTTGACTTTGAAAATGACCTATAATGTTTTGAGCTATACCTCTCAAATGAAGCATTTTTTGGACATTCTTGTGAGACATGAAGTTGTAGAGAATTGAATTTCCTTCAAAATGAGCTTTGGTGGGAAAATTTCTGAGAAAGTATGAAAAAGTTATGATCAGTCAAAGTTCAGTTGACTTTTCACCTAGAAACCCTAATTTAGAAAGTTTGACTTTTGAGCAAATCTTGAGTTTTCTTGATGAATCATGATCAACCCTTGATCAAATGATGAATGTTACTTCAAAATGAAGATGTTGACCAAAAATCAGAAGTTTTGACTGTATGTTGACCACAGTTGACTTTTTGTCCAATACACTCGATTTTCAACCATCTAAGCAATTGTCTGAGGAAACTTGACTTGTGAGGCTTGAAACTTGACATGGAGAATCTTTGAAGCATATGAGGAGGCATGAAGACCCTTGGGGATGTTGGAAATCCATCTTGACTTGGGAGATACCAAACCCTAGTTTGGGTTGATTGTCTAGGAGAGAGTTTGTCTGATCAACTCTTGAAGAATCCTTGAGCATATATGTATGAAATCTCTTGAGTAGATGGAGGGAAAATTTTGGGGTATGACAACATCAAGCATCAGCATATGAATTCAAAACTAATGTGACTATATCAACCCGTTTACAATCTTATGATTGGTCCACATAAGCTGCAATGATAAACCATGTAAAACCAACATCAATATTGTTTGAACATGAAATTAACAAAAACAATAAAATCATAAAACAATATCCCTAAACAATTATCATTCAACTTGAAACATATTTGTCATGCTTCTGTAGTTTTTCATAAACATAAGCAACATCCATAAGCATAAATCAAAGGAAAAATAGTTCTGCCACCACATGTGCAAATTTCTTTCGTGTCGACGCCGGAAGACTCCCTATGCTCGCTGTACCCTTATCTTGTTCTACCAAAATATAGCTGCATAAACCACAAAATATCTTCCAGCAGCGTTCTTAATCCAAATATATCTTTAACCCTAGAAGATCACAAAAGATGAATCTGTTTAGGCCAAACTCATAATTTTTTTTAATAAGTCTAAAGGGAAAAGTGATTTTTACCATGCTTTTTGGAAAAAGCTGTTTAGCTCATCTCATCTTTCATTTGATAAGAACCCACACATACTTCTCAAACCAATCCATTAACAGATCTACAAGAAAGAAGGAAGCAGAAAAAATCAGTTAAAAAAGGGTATAGTTTAGAAACCAAAAATACACGCTAAAGCATAAAAATGAGGAAGAAAGTGGGCTAGGATATACCATAGTCGCGTCTCCTCGTCCATCCATATCTCTGCTCCGACATATCCACCAGCGGCGTCGTAAGTCGTCAAACTTCCTAACCCGGCGACGACAAATCTAGGGTTTGATGAGATTCGATGATAGAAAGCACAAATAGAAGAAATAAAGTTATCCATTACAGGTGGTGGAGGTCATAGATTCAGAGGATAAAGAGGTGATGATATTAGGGTTTGTATGTTGAAGAAGAGGCGGTGGTTAAGGAGACGACAGAGTAGGGTTTTGGAAAGGAAAGACCCAAGGAAAGGAAAGACCCGGGTAAAGGAATGACCCAAGGAAATTTGAAAATTGTGAGTGACATTTGGCATAATGGAACAATGTGATTGGGTATAGAGTGTGATTTATTGAATGACCAAAATAGACATTTTGTAGTGCAAATAATTTTAGGAAGAAAGGGTAGAATGGGGAGTTCATATGCATCTTCTATTAATAGGTAGGTAGTTGATGAAAACATATAACCTCGTTAATACACGTACCTTTCCTATTAGCCGGATAATGATATGCATTCCCTAAAATTTAAAATAGTTGTGACACTTGGAGCATTAAAGAGATTGCATTGGACAATTGAGTATTATATATTGAATTACTAAAAAGGAGTTTGCTTAGTTCAAAATAATTTTCAAATGAAGGGTAAGAATGAAAATGCCTAAACATCTTTCATTCTTAGTTAGTAAATAGATTTCTCCGCTACTACTGATTACATTTATAAATAAAAAATTCATATTAGCTTATGTAGAAGAGTTTAAATATTCGATAGTCATTTTTTTTTTAATTTTTTTAATTTCAAAACAACTTCTCTTTCTTTCATCTAATAATTTAATACATATTTAATTTTTATTTACTATAATAGTTTTGTTTGATAAAGTTCAACACCCTATCCCACCATTTTATTTCATACTTTTATTTTATATATATATATTTTAATAAAATCGATTTTATTTGTGTCCAAATTAAATAAATCAAATATCTATTTATAGACAAAAAAATGATGAATTTTGGTGAAAATTAAAAAAAATTAATTTATTATAAAATAATTGAACCCAAATAATTAACATGAGATAAAAATTTAAACATTCACAACAACCAATAATATTTTGCAAAACATTTTATGTGGTCTCACTTCTCCTCATTCAACATCTTGAATGTTTTCAAAATCAATTAATCCACCTCACCCGCAACACTCCACTCAACACCTCATTGTAAGCATTCAACTATTGGACAAAAAATTCAACACCCCCATTATACATAGTCTTAGATAAAAAAACTCTCCTAACAATCAAATCACTAATAACATGAATGATTTCCTCACTCTCCATGCTTCCTGTAACGCCCGTTTTATTTAATATTATATTATATTAATATTTTTGGATTATCGTTTGACGATTGTTTTAGCGACGAAAATAATTATATTAATCGGTATATCTATTAATATATTTAGCGACATTTTGTTCGATTCGGTAGAATATTTTTCGGACCGATATTTAATTTCCCGGAATTAAATTAACAAATTAAGTTAATAATATAATTAGATGTTATATTTATTGTATTAAGAATAGATGAGGGGCATGTGAGCAATTTCCTTAAGTTTGTCTAGTAACCTATGTTATATAAAACCATTTCCTCCATTTTCCTAACACAACCAAAAACACAAAAGTTGAGAGTTTGTAGAAAAGCTAGGGCTTGAGAAGAAGAAGAAGAGGAGAACAAGAAGAAGAGCAAGACTTGGTTGGAGAATCATCAAGAATATCCAAAGCTTGCTAGGTAAGGGGTTTGATTTCCATTTCATTTAGTTAGGGTTTGATGGATTTTAGTTTGATTTGGGGGAAAAATTGATAGATAGTATAGAGTTGTGTTGGGTGATTGTTGGAGGGTTTAGAAGATTTGAGTTTGGTGTAGATTATATGAGTGTTGTTGTTTGTATGATGTTGTAGAATGAAAATTGAAATAGGAATGAAGTTAGAAATGGAAACTACCTGCAAAATATGAAAAACAGAAAAATAATAGAAACTGTAAACAAAACAAAAACGCAGGGTATATTGAAAAAAAACAAAATGGAAGAACAAGGGGGGGAGGCGCCCACCTCCATTGTGGGACGGCCACCCCCATGAATGAGGCCCCCGCCTCCTATTCATGTACATATATGGGACGTACGTCCCTTTGTGAAGAGAAGGAAACGGAAAATTTGGCATTTGTCTGTTTTCTGTAATTTACATTTTGCTGTTTGCTGCCATGAAAATGAAACCTGCATAATTCTTTGAAAATAGCTTCTGTTTGTTTCTAATTCCTTAATTCCACCTAGTAACATTTGGTAACCATAAAATATAATTAGGGGATAAGATAGCCGATTAAATTTAGAATCCGATTATGCTTCGATTTTCCGATTTCGATAAATTCGGCGACGGAGCAAGATGCTCCGAGTTCAATGAAAATTAACGTGCTAACTAAGTTTGATGTGTAGAACGTAGTGGTGAAGTTAGTTTTTCGAAATTGTGAGTTTTTACGGAACGACCCAAAATAGGCTAAATTACGGTAAATTGACCCGGATTGTGTTTTAGTCATTTTAAGGCATTTGTGAACTATCCGATTTTGAAGTTGATGTTTATAAATCATGCCGGTAATTAAGAATGGCTTTCACGATGATTATTGATGTTTTTACTATTTTTTCCGTTTTTGGAAAGTGACGGATTAATTGACGATGATGTTTGCGACGGTGTATATAATTATGAATACTTGTTGTTTATGCGATGCGATGACATGTTTATGTGATGTGAATAAATATGGCGAAGTAGACTTTATGTCAATTGTGACGAGAGATGATGATATGTTGTTGTGTGGTCTTTATTTATTGAGTCACATACATTTCATAAGCGAAGAGGGCTTTTATGCCAAGCGATGATGGCTTTTATGCCAAGCGAAGTTGGGCTTTATGCCAAGTGTCCCTAATTACAGACAAAGCGATGGGTACCACATGCATAACATAGTCGTGTCTCATGGAGTCCATTATGTTTATTTTGGAGTCGTTATGTTTATGTTCGAGTGGTTTATCATTGAGTCCTTAATTGATGAATGATAATTGAATTGCGACGGTACATGGTGTTTTTGTGTTGATGTGAATATAATGATTATGTGATGAAGTTAATGTGTTAACCTATACACTAAATGCTAATTTAAAGTATGCAAGTTTAAATACATGTTGACATACTTTATTTAACTTATCTCGATTATAATTCCAACTATCTATATATTCCATTATTGCTTTTAATTATATGTTTTGGAAGTATCTCACCCCTTTACTTGTTTCGCCGTTACCTATATATTGGTAACGTGCAGGTGATCCCCGAGGATGAGGAGGATTAGCTCGAGTCACTTTATTTTGCGTCGTTCTGCTCTGGTCGTAGTAACACTCGGGATTTGGGCGACGTCATTATTTTGATAGGATAGTTTGTATATACTATCTTATTATGTTATAACCTTTTGGATTGATGACAACATGATGTTGTGTATATTTTGTTAACATATCCATTGTGTTGTGAATATTCATATGTACGTATGATGAATTATGTATGATTCGGTATATCCGATTTTTGATGTGCATTATAATGCTAATTGTTGGAAATGCGAAGATGTGATGCCTCAATTTTGTTAAATGGAATTTTGAAACTCTGATTTTATTATAGAATTACGCTGGGTAGAATTGGGGTGTTACACTTCCCTCATATTCTCACTCACTAACATAATTGTGTCAACTCCATTGCCGCAACAGTCACTAACCTCCTATTCAACTTAGTGGTTGGACTAAGGCCCAAACCCAGAATCCTATCAAATAGTTAGAAAGAGAAACTTCATTCTTAACAAAAAAAACCAAAAAAAAGTGCAACTTCAAGAGAAGGTGAAGGCATGCATGATGCATCTACAAATAAAATCATTTGTTGCTGACAAAATACTTGGTTTGTGAGTTGATACCACATCATCTCATAGTCTTATGTGACATCTCCAAAATCTTATTTTCACTTTTTAAATAAACAATACAAATTTTCTCTATTGGAGGTCATGGGTTAGAACCTTGAAAAATACAAAAATAAATCTTATTTTTTTAAAATAAAATGATCTAACAAGATAATTAGTATTGAGACATATTCTAGCTAGCAAATCTAAGGGGCAATATTAGTTAATGTGGATGGTTACTACTTAGTGATATCTTTGTATATAAGTGTTAATATCTTGCCACTTGTAATTCATTCAATGATGAATCAATAATAGTCTTTCCTTCTTTATCCTCTCAAAATAGTTTGTCACTTTCTATTGAACTATCTGTTATGTTCACATTTATGTTATCTTCTTCTTCATCCCTTCCAACCTTCTCAACATGGTATTATTGAGCTTGTAATTCCATGGCTCCTCCTGCCACAAACTCCTCCAACTACACATCCTTCGATCCCTCCTGGGATCACAACAATTCCTACTATATGCATCCCAGTGATGGCCCTTCCTCAATCTCCATCACCCCCATTCTCAATGGATCTAACTATCACCTTTGGGCGCGACCGATGCGCAGAGCCCTTGGTGGCAAGATGTAGTTTGATTTCGTTGATGGCACAATTCCAGTTCCCACAGATACCTTCAATCCTAGTTTTCGTGCCTAGACCCGATGCAACATGCTGGTTCACTCTTGGATTATGCGCTCTGTATCAGAATCTATCGGTAAATGAACTAAATAATCCAAATATTATATCTAACTCAAAACTCTAAATATGTTATACAAATAATATAAATATTTATATTTGTTATTATTCTTACTATTATTATAGATATTATTATTATTAGTAAACTAATAATATATGTATTTCCAAACTTGTAACTAATCATCAATTTAAAGTTACAGTTGTTAACGGGATGCTATAGTTGGTGTAACTCTCAATTAGCTAAGTGTACTGCTACAATATAGACTACATTGATAATATCTTCATCAAATAGTGATCAACTCATAGAATGTCGCTACAGTATCGATTGGTCATTCTCAAATTAACTCCTAAATGTGTCTCAGCACCTGTATATGCGTATATCTATGTTAACCCCACACTAGGATATATTTATATATAATGGTGAAAGGTTTGATAATCATATATATATATATATATATATATATATATATATATATATATATATATATATATATATATATATATATATATATATATATATATACCCACAATAAACTTGTGCATATATATATAACAATAACGCTACAATTTCATACCGATACAGTATCTATGCCAACTCATTATATCTATCGAAACCATATATAATTTTGACGCATATATTAGTCACTATAGTGTATATTATTCGCTACAGTATGTAAAATATTGAACCGAATTTTCCATCATCTTTAAATCTCACCACTATATCAATTTCAAACACAATTAATCATCATATGTCAAAAATTACTCATCAGAATCTAACAATATCAAAATCATAAAAATTATGGGTTTCAACCTAAACATGTTTCTCACCAAACAGAACAACCACAAATGCATAGTAAATTCTCCATTATCCTAATTCTCACATACTACTCATCATACAAACCATTAGAAAGTCAGAACCCCACCCTTACCTTGAATTGAAGGTCGCTGTACGGAGTTTCGGTCGAATTTTGGTTTGGCTTTCGGTCTATAATTTTCTCGCGACGGCAATTTCCTTCAAACCCTTGTTCCTCTTTTCTTTCTCCCACGTACAACTTTTCCCAAAAATATTACTAAACCCTTATAATCCTCCTTTATATCTCTTATAAATAAATCCAACTTATAACAATACTAGTAATAAACAATAATAATATATTGGATCTATTATTCACACCATCACTAAATCCAATTTAATTAAATAATGATCCCCTATAATAATATTATTTCTAATATTATTCTCTACATTTTCTCATCCATCGATTAAATAACACCAACTTGCAATTAATATTCTAATAGTACTTCTCCGATTAAATCAACTAATACCCATAATTCGACTCTTCTCCGAATAATTCCAATTAAATCAATAATATCATCCTTAATGTTATTCTTTCGATTTATCCGACTAAAATCCGACTTAATAATTCAAATATGCCTCTTAAATAATAATACCGACAATTCCAATCACTCCGATTAATTTTCCAACTTCGACAATTCCAATAGATAATTCCTTATATAATTTAATTAAATAATTAATTAAATTCAGGGTGTTACAACTTCCACCAAGCAACCTCTATTATATAGTGAAGGCCAAAACTCCCTTCATATTGCCTCTAACCCCCTGTTTCATGAGAGAACGAAATATCTGGATATAGGTTGTCATTTCGTTTGGGAGAAGGTTCATACTAGAGTACTTCGTCTCTTACCTATTCCCTCTTAAGAACAGCTATCTGATTTTCTTACCAAGGCTTTGACTCCTCCAAAGTTCACTAGTTATATCTCCAAGCTTGGCATGATAGATATCTATAATGCTCATCTTGAGGGAGGCTATTAAGATATATTTTAGCTAGCAAATCTAAGGGCCAATATTAATTAATATGGATGGTTATTACTTGGTGATATCTTTGTATATAAGTGTTAATATCTCGCCACTTGTAATTCATTTAATGATGAATCAATAATAGTCTTTCCTTCTTTATCCTCTCAAAATATTTTGTTACTTTCTGTTACGTTCACAATTATGCTATCTTCTTCTTCATCCCTTCCAACCTTCTCAACAATTAGTATTTCAACTTTCTATATTCTTCTTAATTCCAATTTTAAAATACACGTTGAATTTAAAGTTCTAAACACTAAAATTTTTATATATATATATATATATATATATATATATATATATATATATATATATATATATATATGTCACCCCAAAATTTGCCCTTTTCTTTTTATTGCACGCGAATACATTCATGTCATGAATTTCTGCTTCAGAGATCACATTGATTTTTGTCTTTTTTCCACGAGTCATTTACTCATCAAAAGGGTTTAGAGGTTGAAGTCGGGGATTTATGCTCACATGGGTTATATTTCGTTTCGGATTTTGTTGAGGGATTGAGTATTCTTTAATTGAGATGGCATTTTAATTTAAAGAACGTGCTACCATTATCATTTAGGAACTTTTAAGTTGTTGAAGCAAATGTTGCGAATTGGTACGAACGGGAAAACTCTCTTCAAGTTTTAATCTGAATAAAGACGATGCAACATACATTCCATTGATACATGATATACTTGATTCAAAGCTTCATTGTCCATTCAATAACAATTCTTATGAGAGGAATTTTTTCTACTTGACATTTCAATGATTGAATCTTAAAGACTTGCGAAATTCTAATTTATTTAAAGATTCGTCCACAGTATTACAAAGAATAAAAGCTTACATTCGGAATTTCCATGAATGGCATACAAAGTAACGAACTAAGATTACAAAGTAGTTTCTTTTAAAAGGATAATTTTAAAGAGACTTCTAAAAATCCTAGGAGTTTCTAAAGAATCAAATCCTCTTGTTCTCAAATTTTCCCGCCAACAGGAATTCCTTCATATTCGAGTGCTCCTCTTCATCTCCATGCCCAACCATTCGACCGTTGCCGCCATTCATGAAACAAGAAAAAAGAATATAGTTAGCAATTACAAAACATGAAACGAAATTCACATGAAAATCAAAACATTTATTCTTTTTCAGACTCATCATGAGGGTTGTGTTAGGGAATCAGGTTTTGAAAGGTTAATTGTTTCAAGCGACCAAAGCCTCAGAACCGAAGTTCCTTCATCGGCCACTACCTCTATTGCAAATCACAACAACTTTTGTTGTTGGTTCACAAAGGGAGGTGAGGTGGAAAATCAGATAACACATCATATTTTCCCAAAGAAAATCAGCCCAACAGTTTGTCAAAATAGTTCCAAAAAATTCAATTCAGACCAAAATATTAAAAAAAATCAACATGTTTCAGCAAGCAGAACAGATCAGCAAAACCAGAAACAACATTTTACCCACAAATACTTGGTTATCAGCATAAGGTGAAAGATTTTCACCCAACTAGCCAGAGATATAGTGATGAAGCGCAGCGAAACATAGAAAAGATAAAAGAGGAAAGATGGTATTAACTACAAGCAATCATAGATGCCACAGAGTTTGTTTCCAAGGAGGGACAAATGGGAATTGCACAAAAGGAATAAAAGAGCCAACATTAAGCAAGGAAAACCAAGGCAGAGGTCTGTTCCAATTAATCAGAAAAATGGCATAGGAAATCAGAGGACAACCAAATATACAAGCATGGTATTTGTTCAGAGATAGCAATAGCAGAAGGACCAAAACATATATGATATAACATTCAGAAAAAACACAAGAAAGAAGGCAGAGAGAAAACTGTCAAAAACTTAAGATATAGGTTGTTCAAACCATAACCATAGGGGGCATCTGTTCTACCACCATCAGGCCATATCAAGCAAAAATATACAAAAACCAGTATCTGTTCTTAAAAAAGGAATAAAGAAACCAAGAAAGCTAGTATCTGTTCTTCACAAAAACACCCAGAAACACAAAAGACCAAGACCAAATATCATCTGTTCTTAACAAAAACATTCAAAACCAGCAAGACCATAGCATCTTCTCATAACAAAAACAATCAACAAACCTAACACTCATCATTTTCCCCAACACACCCTTCAGAAGAAGTCATTTCAGAAACCAGATTTCTGATACAGAGAAAGAAAAAGAAGAAGCAAAGAAAGATCTCACCCGAAGCTCGGAATCCGTTCCAGACGCGTCTCCAAGGACCCAGGTACAATTACCGTCGCCGGAATCGTGTCGGAAGTATAGGGTTTCAGGAAACCCTTTGATTTTCGGCCAAATTTTTGTTACATCTAAAGAGTCAATACCATCAAACATTAGAAAGCATCAGAAAATAAGAGATAAACCAAACAAAATCGAGGGGTTAGGGTTTCCCTCAGAGAGCGATTGAGAGAAGGAAGTAAGGGTTTCCGTTCGAAGCCATCGAGTGAGGGTTCCTATCAAGGAATCCTGTGAGAGAGAGGCGAATCCATGAGAGGAGTTAGGTTAGGGTTCCATTTGGAAACGATGAGAGGAAGAGGGTGAGTACGTGAGAGCGCGAAAACACGCGTGAGAGAGGAAGAACATATTGTTCTGTTGCCTATTTGTGTATTTCTTTTTTATTTTATTTTGTTTTGTTTTATTTCTTAAACATTTTAAATTATATTTTTTGTTTGTCTTGTTTTTTTTAAGCATTTTAAGTCTGGTGGTGACAAGTGTCACCACCTTGTCCTTCTGATTCATTTTTATTATTATTATTATTATTATTATTGTTTCTTTTCTTTTTTGGTTAACTTTACTTGTTAGAAAAATAATAAAATATATAAGTATTTGGTAAATACAACATCACTCGGGCCGTTGGAGTATTTTGGAGAAGAAAGATCTGACGCACCAGATTGCCAGCACATGATGAATTTTTGCGGAATAATCAAGTTCAGATGGATTTCTTTTCGCACCGTCCAAAATCACTGCAATACAGGCTAACTCTAAACTTTCATCTATTTCAATTAATTTATTTTTATGCGAATAATATTTTCATTGCGATGTACTAAATAATAATTGGTTCTGATAGTTTTTATTTGATGAGTTATCGATTAAACTATTAGTTGATTTTTCATCAAACAGAAAAAAATCGTTTCTAATAATTATTTAAATTTTCGATTGTATTGTGTGATGATTATCTGTTTGTTCAGCATTTATTCACCATTGTACACTTCGCACACAAAAAACATTAAAATTAATTCGATTCTATCTTGATTGGCTCATATGCCGATTTCTTAAAGGATCTCATAGTTGGGGATGGGCATGGCCACCCTCACAAGGTTGATTAAAACCCTTGTTGCTTTAATCGATCATAACCCGAAAATAACATTGGTCTATATACCAATTTTCCATGCACCAGGGTCTCATAGTTGGGGATAGGAGCACCTATCCTCACGAGTTAATTAAGTCCATATACTTAATTAATCATAACCCGATTCCACATTTCATCTCAGCACGTATTTCAAAACACTTTCATAATTAAATTACAAACCTCGATCCAACGTCGAGTGCAATTTTAACCTTTTTCATAATAAAATCCAAGTTTTTAAGTCGTTGGACGCTAGGCCAATTGTTTAAAAACTTGTCCCAAATGAACTCTTAGTCTTTAAGTCGTTGGACGCTAGACCAGTTGCTTAAAGACTTCTAAATAACGTGAAACTCGTTTCACCTCACTTTTTCTTAAGAAAACCTTTTTGGGTGATAGACGACTCGTCTGAGCATTAGCTCCTCGAGTTTCTAGTATTTGAATCGTAAGACGTGAGTCCTATTGTTCGGTACTTTTTCACCTACTTAAAAACAATTCAATTCACTCAACTCTTTTATCGCTCTTTTCTGACAAAGAGTGTGTGATAACCATTTCAAACACGAACGAGGACTTAAGCTTTTCAAACAAACTAAACAAGTCCAAGTTCAAGCATTTGAAATGTCTAATGCACGAGTGTTTCTTATAAAATCAATACAACAAACTTAAAACCTTTTTGAGAGGAACTACGGAGTTTTGACTTTCCCATTGCACAAGGGAATACGTAGGCACGCGGTTTCGAAACCGTGTCAAACTCAAAATAATAATAAACAAATTCTTTTTCTTCTTTCGGTATTCATAACTTAGCAATAAACACACACACAAACACTTAGAACTAAATGGGTCCCATCGAGTACGATGGATGTAAGGGGTGCTAATACCTTCCCCTTGCATAACCGACTCCCGGTTCCATATTTTTGGTCATAGACCGCCTTATCCGCATCTGTGGGGTTTTATCTATATTTTCCCGTTCCTTTTGGAACAAATAAAATTAGGTGGCGATTTCACTAGTTTTCGAAATTTAAATGATTTTTGAAAATTTAGTTGCTTCAGTTGGGGACTTCACTGGGGAAAATTTTTAAAATTCTTTTTGACTAACCGAGTCAACACTAGTATAGTTCTTCGCATGTGTGTTGTGTTTGTTTATTGCTTTGATGTTTATTGCCTATCATTTGTATATTATCCTGTTGATATATATTACAATATTGGAAATTTGTTGGTTATGGTTCATAGATAAGCCCAATACCCAGGCTTCTAGGAAACATTAAGCTTAGAGTGGTTGAGTATCTTAGGTCCACTAGACATCCGTGTCTTTTGGATCGACGTGAAGACTACAACTTAGAGTTGGTCTTTTTAAGGGAGCTATCGCACCGCACGCTAGCGCGGGACGATAATTCTTGGATAAAGGGCCTATAACTCTAAGTATTAGGATGTCCAACATTGAAACCGACCGCTCAAAGGATTTTGAGTATCCCTTTAAGAGCCGTTTCTTGGAGTATACTTTTGGAAATATTATCTTCACGTAGGCCGCTCGCGTGATGATAATATTTGTTAAAAGGGGATCTGAGACTCCGAGAAACATTTAGCAAAAGACATTAGAACCAACCTTGTTTGGGGAATTGTTGGGTAAACGTCGAAGCCATGTCCGACCGTCCTTTTAAACCCTTGTCCGTCTAACTTTACATGTGATTTTGCGCATAACATCCATATATATCGCATCACATTGCATTCTTAATTTCCATCATGTTGCATTCTTACATGCATTACCATCATGTTGCTTTTGTATTCTTTCGTGCATTATCATGCATTTCATTTTCATCAGAAAAAACTCATTTCATCTCTTCTGTCCAGAAATATCAAACTGTCTACTCGACGCGCGTTCAGAATTTGAAGGATGTCTCAGAAGGCTATAGACGAGCTTCAACGTGGTCAGGAACTATTGAAGGCAGAAGTTAAGCATTTGAAAAGTCAGATGGGCCTGGTCATGGTTCTCCTGCAAGTTGTGTTGAAGAGAGAATGCAACACCACACCAATTTCCGCAAACTTGGTTACCGCTCTATCATCTAGTGTGCTTATGAGTCAAGGACATCCGCACGTAGCGAACTCTCCAGGTCAAAATCATCCTTTTGAGCATCATCCATGGCCTTCACCTTCAAAGACTCCTCGACAACATCAATTGCTTACTCCCCGATCGAAGAAGAGGGAACCAAATCAGCATATTAATCCGCATTATCGTCGATATGCTCAACAGGATATCCAGCCAATCCCGATATCATATTCTCGACTATTGCCTTACTTGATTCAGAGTGGTGTTGTGATACCAAGGGAATTGAAGCCGGTACCAGGGGTTACTAAAGTTTGGTTTGATGAGAGAGCTAAATGTGCTTTTCATGCTGACTCTGTAGGACACGAAACTGAGAATTGTTTGGCCTTCAAATGCACAGTTCAAGAGCTAATTGATAATAAGATTCTGTTTTTCAAACATAATGGATCGAGCTTAGATATTTTGCTTGCAAGTTCTAATTATAGAAATTTTGAGGAACTTCCAAAACTCATTGGGACAATTGCTTACCAAGAGGGAGTTGAGACTTTGAAGAATAGTGATGAAGTAGACCAGATGTTCACTTCAGAAAAGGTGGTAACCTTCAGCAAAGATATCTCAAGTTCTAGCAAAGGGAAGTCGGTTGCAACACCAACTCATTATCATCCATTACCATCTTTCAAGTCTTTGCATCAACAACTTTTGTCTGATCTTCCTCAACTTCAGAGTCGGAACTCTCAAAATTAAACTGTACCTCGGAATAATCTGGAAAGAAGGGAGGCTCCTCTTGATCCAATTCCAGTGACCTACAGTCAACTTCTGCCATATCTGGTTCAAAATTCATTGGTGGTTCCCAAGTCTCTTAAGCCACCAAAGTTATTCCCTCTTGGTTATGATCATAACGCGCGATGTGGATACCATGCTGGTACAGTAGGACACTCAACAGAGGATTGCAATCCTTACAAAGCCAAAGTTCAACAATTGATTGACCAGAAGTACTTGACGATTCAAGGTGGGAATCTGTTTGTGAATGGCAACCCCGTACTCAAGTAAACGCAGAGCCTACTGATTTCATCTGAATCAACAAGTCAAGACAGAGCTCAAGTCTCCTCAACCACGACAGTCTTTTATTTCTTTACTGCATTTTCATGTGTATCTTGTTTAATTGTTTAAAATTTGTTTGCATGTAGAAACTTGTTTGTTTTATCTTAATGCAATGAGTATGCTTGTCTTGAAGTAATCAATTCGTTGTCACTCAATCCATTCGTTATCACTCTTTAATTGATTTGCGAGCATTTTAATACCAACGTTGCCGAATCTTTCGCCTAGGCAAAGATCGGAGGGAGGATGACGATAATTGAAAAAACGCTAGATCTCTGAATGTATGTTCTTGAATAGAATTTGGCTGATGATGTACAGGCCTTGTTTCAAATCCTTAAACACCGGAGTTATAAGGAAGATAAACCATCGTTAACCCCCTCGAGCCTTGAAGTATGAGTTTCTTTTCTTTCCGGAAAAAAAAACCTCATTTTTAACCCTGTGGGCGGGTAGTGTTCAGTTAATTCGATCGAGCGTTTAAAACTCATCAAGAGAGTAAGCATCAAAGGATACAACAATGGCTATCCTTCTAAAGGTTGAGAAAGGTCAAAACCACAGTAGTCGACCTCCTTCTATCAATAGTGTGCATCAAAGGGGAATGATACCACACGGGTATCTCTCGCATATCAGAAGGTCGACAGATGACGACACCGCAACGGTTACCCTTCATCTACCCAAGGATTCAGACGGTCACCGTCACTTTTAACAAATCAAAGGTTGTGTATAGATCCACGACTTGTTCAAAAAAAATGAATAGAAAAAAGACAAATAGCCCGCTAAGTCGAAACTTAGTAATAAGTCGCTTAGGCAAAAGTCAGGTAAAATCCCGAAATGCATTATCAAAGGATTCTCAACAAAGAACAAGTTGTGTGGTCAAGTACCAAAAGACAAAATGTGAGTGACTGTCGTGTCCAAGAAACCTCGTATTGGTTCCTCAACCATCATAACGCCTTTCGAGAGATGAGTGCTCGTATCAAGATAGTTGAACTTAGGACTGAAGGACATCATGGAGAATGGGTGGGCACCAAGTAATCTTGAGCCTAAAAATCTTTTTTGCAAAAAAAAAACCCGTGAACCAGACCACGTTACAACCCTCAAAAGTCCTAATTGAAGCATGGGTTAATTCAAAAGCATACAATACAGAGATCGCGTTTACCTGACTCCTACAGTGTGTGTTAAGTATCTGTGTTGGTATCATATGCTTATCTTATCTTTCACAAAAAAAAGTTTTCAGTGGTGCACTCTAAAGGTGTTTCAGTCACGAAAAAAAGTCATGTTTTTCATACAAAACTTCAAGACGCATAAATGTTGCATTATAATTGTCACGATAAACATTCTTCTACATGTAAAACAATTATTTGACATTGAATAAGTTCTCATAATGAACATCAGTGAAGAGTTTAACTTTTTCCAAAGAAGAGAAACTTGATTTTTCTGTTGAGTTAGCAGTTATTTGTATCAAGGGGAAGGACGCTTAAGGACTCCGTTGAGCATATCATAGGTTGCTTTCTCAAGATTCCGTTAACTTGGGGGCAATTAAGTCGAAATTCAGCTTCTCAATTTTCTGCCAATCTGGGGCAGGTCCTTACAGAGCAATCAGCGGATGATTTGGTCCTGCTCAAAGAGCGGTTAGCCTAGGACAATCGTCGTTCCACGATTCATCCAACTTGAAGCAATTACCTCGAGACGTGGAAGTCTCTCTAAGGCTATAAAGTGGGGCATTTCACTCTAATCTCTGCAAAACTAATCGCCTCACATGTTGTCTGACTGAAGCAACTACTTCGAGATGTTGGAATCTCTCCAATGTTCATCCTGGGGCATGTCGTCCATCTATGCAAAGTCTGCCACTCTAAGATTCGGTAAATCTAAGGAGGTTATTTTGAGATGTAGAAATAACTCCAAAGCTCCTATCGAGGCATGATATTCCCATATTAGAATACCCAGTTCCTTTGAAATGCTGACGATCAGTAAAGTATTGCTTCAGAATACAAGATACAGGGGCACTCATTTTTGGGAAAGATTTCTAGAAGGTCTAACAGACCGGGGCAGGTTGAGATTCTGAAGTCGATATATCTCTTAAGTGCAAAATCTAATGCAGCTGCATTCCCACGCATGGGGCACGCCTCTAATCATCATTATCTGGTCAATTCAGAAGTTTTCTATTCTTCTTTCTACAAGAATCAACATTGCAGCTCTTCCAACGGCAATTTGACATTTGGAGCTTAGTCAATCATCTTATTGTGCCATTTCCTTTTATCCTCCGAACTAGCGATGTCGAGGATTCAGTTTGATAGCCAGTGCATCAACCAATATATTCATGCATTCATTCATGTCATACATGTCATATTCATGCATAAACCTCAGCCAAGACTAAGGATATTCCAAGATCGACTAGTGATTCTTCTCAGTAGAATCAGACTTTGAAGACTATTTCTTGAATGACAGATTTAGTTCTTTCTATCACAAGTTTGAAGGCTCGACCATAATTGGTCTACATCAGTGACGATTCTCAAATCGAGTCTCTTCCAAAGTGGGTGATCTTCCCCAGGAGAACTCTTGTATCAAACGGAATTTCTTACTCGGGTTTTTTCCCAATGATTTTCCTTTATACAGTTCCTTTTTAAAGTACCCCATTACAAGCAGAAGACTTTTCTCAAATGACAACTTAGTTCTTCTCCCCAGTGCAAGTTGAACGCTTGGTTGAAAGATAAGTTGGCAGTGATGTCGACTCTCAAGTTAAGTCTTTTCCCCAGAGAAGTGATTAATCATCCCCAGCGGACTCTTGTGTCAACAGGATCGTCCAATTGGATTCCCCAGTGATGTCTTCCTTTTCTAAACAGTATCAGGGAACCACATTACTCTTTGAATTATACAAAAAAAATCATCATGCATATCATACCCATGCATTAGTTCTGGCTATTTCTTCTGCAGGACTTTTTAACTGAAACTGTAGATATCCTCGTAAGGATCAAAATTGAAGGATTAGTTCTCAGACGAAATAATTATCCTCTTTTCTACAACACAAGTGATATACTTGTTTGGATCTTAACAACTGATGGCTTCTCCAACTGAGACTTCTTCCTCAGCAAAACAGTTATCTTTCAATGGACTCTAATGCCTACAAAATTATCAACTGGGAATCCCCAGTGAAGTTTTTCACACAGTTTTCTTACGAAGTTTCCCCAGCGAAGCTTAATTTACTCGCAGGTGAGTCTCCTTCAGAAAGGATTACTACAACATTATTCTTGGTATTTTCATGATTTCTTTCAGACAAGAATCTTCTCAGCAAATTCTATTGGCAGTGACTTCTACAAATTTGTTTCTCTGAGCTGTTCTCAGAAAACTACATTGAACTTCTAGTGTGTTTATTTCCCCAGTAAGTTTTCAAATGCTCAACAAATAAATATCCACCGGGTAGGATGTTTTTTCAATCTCAGGATATTTCTCCAACTCAGAAGTTAATCCACATATCCACTTGCTACAACGCATTTGTCTATACAATGCCAGCAAATTGAAGCTCGTTACCCTAGAAGTTTTTCGGTCGCAGGTGCTGAATCTGATTCTTCTATCACCGGTAGAGCTATCTGCATACAAATTGAAGATCTTGTCAACTCGGAAGTTGTTCAACATGTCTGTACATGTTCAGTAAGATCTCTCATCAACAGAAACGTCGGAAACAAGATTTACCGACTTCATAAACATCTATATCACACCCGGTGTGCTGGATATTGTTTTGTTTATCCCCAGAGAATTGTATTCTCGGGTGCGCTATTGAATTTGTTCTGCTGGTAACTCAGAAGTTACACAGTCAAAGACATTCAGCATGCCATGGCTCCTCGCACCTTCGTGCACCAATAATTCTGATATTGTTCTAGCCATATATCTTCGTTAAGGTCTACGGGTATTCCTTAACTCTTCGGGATTTTCTGACAAATTCTCGATTATATCGTCGTTAAAGTTTGCGGGTATTCTTTAACTCTTTGGGATCTTCAGACAGTTTCTCAACTTCATCTTCGTTAAGGTCTGCGGGTATTCCTTAATTCTCTGGAACTCTTTGATAAGTTCTCAATCACATCGAACTCTTAATCTTTATTTCTTGTTGCTTAAGAAGTTCGGTTTTCTTCTCATAGCATTATCTTATTTCTTGTCGCTTGAGAAGTTCGGTTTTCTTCTCATAAGCATCGTCGTTAAGACATCCTGTGATGGCTTAATCTTTTATATTTCTCTAGAAATTCGGTTTTCTTCTCATAAGCATTGTCGTTAAGACATCCTGTGATGGCTTAATCTTTTATATTTCTTGAGAAGTTCGGTTTTCTTCTCATAGTATGTTCGTTAAGACATCTTGCGATGGCTTAATCTTTATTTCTTGTCGCTTAAGAAGTTCGGTTTTCATCTCAAAAGCATTTTATTGTTTTTTCGCTTGAGGAGTTCGGTTTTCTTCTCAAAGCCTTTTCTTGTTATTCTTTTCGCTTGAGGAGTTCGGTTTTCTTCTCAAAGCATTTTCTTTTTTTTTCTTTGTCGCTTAAGAAGTTCGGTTTTCTTCTCATAGCCTTTTTCGTTAAAAACTTGATGTTTACTACTCATTTCGGACACTCAATTATCCCCAGTGTTGTTGAGATATTTTGATATTTCTCATTAGGCACTATTGTTGCTAAAGCATTATGATGTTGCTTAACAAGTCTTTTTCTCTTCAGGCGTCTTTTCCTTGGCTCTGTAATCAAGATATCTTATTTGCTTTCTTTTGTGGCGTTGGTTTCCCGCATAGGACAAATTTTTGGGGCTCTTGTAGTATTCAATCCTCTTCCACCTTGAACGTTCGAAAGTTGTCGCTTTTTCTCACTTATCATGTTTAAGATGATTGAATAGGGGCAACTGTCGCACCCAAAATTTGCCCTTTTCTTTTTATTGCACGCGAATACATTCATGTCATGAATTTCTGCTTCAGAGATCACATTGATTTTTGTCTTTTTTCCACGAGTCATTTACTCATCAAAAGGGTTTAGAGGTTGAAGTCGGGGATTTATGCTCACATGGGTTATATTTCGTTTCGGATTTTGTTGAGGGATTGAGTATTCTTTAATTGAGATGGCATTTTAATTTAAAGAACGTGCTACCATTATCATTTAGGAACTTTTAAGTTGTTGAAGCAAATGTTGCGAATTGGTACGATTGGGGAAACTCTCTTCAAGTTTTAATCTGAATAAAGACGATGCAACATACATTCCATTGATACATGATATACTTGATTCAAAGCTTCATTGTCCATTCAATAACAATTCTTATGAGAGGAATTTTTTCTACTTGACATTTCAATGATTGAATCTTAAAGACTTGCAAAATTCTAATTTATTTAAAGATTCGTCCACAGTATTACAAAGAATAGAAGCTTACATTCGGAATTTCCATGAATGGCATACAAAGTAACGAACTAAGATTACAAAGTAGTTTCTTTTATAAGGATAATTTAAAGAGATTTCTAAAAATCCTAGGAGTTTCTAAAGAATCAAATCCTCTTGTTCTCAAATTTTCACGCCAACAGGAATTCCTTCATATTCGAGTGCTCCTCTTCATCTCCATGCCCAACCATTCGACCGTTGCCGCCATTCACGAAACAAGAAAAAAGAATATAGTTAGCAATTACAAAACATGAAACGAAATTCACATGAAAATCAAAACATTTATTCTTTTTCAGACTCATCATGAGGGTTGTGTTAGGGAATCAGGTTTTGAAAGGTTAATTGTTTCAAGCGACCAAAGCCTCAGAACCGAAGTTCCTTCATCGGCCAATACCTCTATTGCAAATCACAACAACTTTTGTTGTTGGTTTACAAAGGGATGTGAGGTGGAAAATCAGATAACACATCAAATTTTCCCAAAGAAAATCAGCCCAACAGTTTGTCAAAATAGTTCCAAAAAATTCAATTCAGCCCAAAATATAAAAAAGGTCAACATGTTTCAGCAAGCAGAACAGATCAGCAAAACCAGAAACAACATTTTACCCACAAATACTTGGTTATCAGCATAAGGTGAAAGATTTTCACCCAACTAGCCAGCAGCATATAGTGACAGAGAAAGCAGAGCAGCAGAAACATAGCAGGCAGCATAAAAGAGGAAAGATGGTATTAACTACAAGCAATCACAGATGCCACAGAGTTTGTTTCCAAGGAGGGACAAATGGGAATTGCACAAAAGGAATAAAAGAGCCAACATTAAGCAAGGAAAACCAAGGCAGAGGTCTGTTCCAATTAATCAGAAAAATGGCATAGGAAATCAGAGGACAACCAAATATACAAGCATGGTATTTGTTCAGAGATAGCAATAGCAGAAGGACCAAAACATATATGATATAACATTCAGAAAAAACACAAGAAAGAAGGCAGAGAGAAAACTGTCAAAAACTTAAGATATAGGTTGTTCAAACCATAACCATAGGGGGCATCTGTTCTACCACCATCAGGCCATATCAAGCAAAAATATACAAAAACCAGTATCTGTTCTTAAAAAAGGACTAAAGAAACCAAGAAAGCTAGTATCTGTTCTTCACAAAAACACCCAGAAACACAAAAGACCAAGACCAAATATCATCTGTTCTTAACAAAAACATTCAAAACCAGCAAGACCATAGCATCTGTTCATAACAAAAACAATCAACAAACCTAACACTCATCATTTTCCCCAACACACCCTTCAGAAGAAGTCATTTCAGAAACCAGATTTCTGATACAGAGAAAGAAAAAGAAGAAGCAAAGAATGATCTCACCCGAAGCTCGGAATTCGTTCCAGACGCGTCTCCAAGGACCCAGGTACAATTACCGTCGCCGGAATCGTGTCGGAAGTATAGGGTTTCAGGAAACCCTTTGATTTTCGGCCAAATTTTTGTTACATCTAAAGAGTCAATACCATCAAACATTAGAAAGCATCAGAAAATAAGAGATAAACCAAACAAAATCGAGGGGTTAGGGTTTCCCTCAGAGAGCGATTGAGAGAAGGAAGTAAGGCTTTCCGTTCGAAGCCATCGAGTGAGGGTTCCCATCAAGGAATCCTGTGAGAGAGAGGCGAATCCATGAGAGGAGTTAGGTTAGGGTTCCATCTGGAAACGATGAGAGGAAGAGGGTGAGTACGTGAGAGCGCGAAAACACGCGTGAGAGAGGAAGAACATATTGTTCTGTTGCCTATTTGTGTATTTCTTTTTTATTTTATTTTGTTTTGTTTTATTTCTTAAACATTTTAAATTATATTTTTTGTTTGTCTTGTTTTTTTAAGCATTTTAAGTCTGGTGGTGACAAGTGTCACCACCTTGTCCTTCTGATTCATTTTTTTTATTATTATTATTGTTTCTTTTCTTTTTTGGTTAAGTTTATTTGTTAGAAAAATAATAAAATATATAAGTATTTGGTAAATACAACATCACTCGGGTCATTGGAGTATTTTGGAGAAGAAAGATCCGACTCACCAGATTGCCAGCACATGACGAATTTTTGCGGAATAATCAAGTTCAGATGGATTTCTTTTCGCACCGTCCAAAATCACTGCAATACAGGCTAACTCTAAACTTTCATCTATTTCAATTAATTTATTTTTATGCGAATAATATTTTCATTGCGATGTACTAAATAATAATTGGTTCTGAGAGTTTTTATTTGATAAGTTATCGATTAAACTATTAGTCGATTTTTCATCAAACAGAAAAAATTGTTTCTAATAATTATTTAAATTTTCGATTGTATTGTGTGATGATTATCTGTTTGTTCAGCATTTATTCACCATTGTACACTTCGCACACAAATAACATTAAAATTAATTCGATTCTATCTTGATTGGCTCATATGCCGATTTCTTAAAGGGTCTCATAGTTGGGGATGGGCATGGCCACCCTCACGAGGTTGATTAAAGCCCTTGTTGCTTTAATCGATCATAATCCGAAAATAACATTGGTCTATATACCAATTTTTCATGCACCAGGGTCTCATAGTTGGGGATAGGAGCACCTATCCTCACGAGATTTATTAAGTCCATATACTTAATTAATCATAACCAGATTCCATATTTCATCTCAGCACGTATTTCAAAACACTTTCATAATTAAATTACAAACCTCGATCCAACGTCGAGTGTATTTTTAACCTTTTTCATAATAAAATCCAAGTTTTTAAGTCGTTGGACGCTAGGCCAATTGTTTAAAAACTTGTCCCAAATGAACTCTTAGTCTTTAAGTCGTTGGACGCTAGACCAGTTGCTTAAAGACTTCTAAATAACGTGAAACTCGTTTCACCTCACTTTTTCTTAAGAAAACCTTTTTGGGTGATAGACGACTCGTCTGAGCATTAGCTCCTCGGGTTTCTAGTATTTGAATCATAAGACGTTAGTCCTATTGTTCGATACTTTTTCACCTACTTAAAAACAATTCAATTCACTCAACTCTTTTATCGCTCTTTTCTGACAAAGAGTGTGCGATAACCATTTCAAACACGAACGAGGACTTAAGCTTTTCAAACAAACTAAACAAGTCCAAGTTCAAGCATTTGAAATGTCTAATGCACGAGTTTTTCTTATAAAATCAATACAACAAACTTAAAACCTTTTTGAGAGGAACTACAGAGTTTTGACTTTCCCATTGCACAAGGGAATACGTAGGCACGCGGTTTCGAAACCGTGTCAAACTCAAAATAATAATAAACAAATTCTTTTTCTTCTTTCGGTATTCATAACTTAGCAATAAACACACACACAAACACTTAGAACTAAATGGGTCCCATCGAGTACGATGGATGTAAGGGGTGCTAATACCTTCCCCTTGCATAACCGACTCCCGATTCCATATTTTTGGTCATAGACCGCCTTATCCGCATCTGTGGGGTTTTATCTATATTTTCCCGTTCCTTTTGGAACAAATAAAATTAGGTGGCGATTTCACTAGTTTTCAAATTTAAATGATTTTTGAAAATTTAGTTGCTTCATATATATATATATATATATATATATATATATATATATATATATATATATATATATATATCCGCATCTGTGGAGTTTTATTTATATTTTCCGCTCCTTTTGGAACAAATAAAATTAGGTGGCGATTTCACTAGTTTTCAAATTTAAATGATTTTTGAAAATTGAGTTGCTTCAATATATATATATATATATATATATATATATATATATATATATATATATATATATATATATATATATATATATATATATATATATAAAAATAATACTTAAAATAAATATTTTTAATCTCAAAATAGTTATATATAGTAAAATATATATTAATCTATCAATTACATATTATTTAAATAAAATATATTATTTTCATAAATATATATTATCAAAGTTAATTATATTTTCCTTTTTATTCATTTATAATAGTGACCAATAGAAAAAATATTGAAAATAATATCTACAAAAAGAACACTATTATGTCAATTAATATAAACAATTAAATTAGATAAAGTTTTATAAACTCATTAATAAATTTAAAATAATTATATAGAAATAATAATTAAGTACTATAAAACATGATAATCAAAACAAAACAAAAATTATTTTACAATTATTTAAAATTTCGAAACTAATTAGGAATATCATTCTAAATTTACAAGCATGTATTTTATTTTCAAAAAAATGTATCTTTCATTTAATAAATTCACAATTTTAACAATTTAAAATTAAATATCTAAATCAAAGATAAATAATAAAAAGACATGAGAATCTAAACAAATCAAAAATCATCTTTTAGTTATTTAATTTACAAAACTAATTACGAATATCATTATTAATTTACAAGCATGTTTTCTTTAACCAAAAGATATATTAATTCAAAAATAATTTAACAAGGCAGTCTCTTACAATCTAGCTCCACAATCAAAATAACACACTAAAAACAAACACGTATTTTATTTTCAAATAAAATATATCTATTTATAGGTGATTATTTCATATCATTGTCTTAATTATATTTTACAATAAATTATTATAATATAAATTTATAGATAAATTTTTGCAATCACTTTAATAAAATTAAAATAGTTATTAAAAAACAATTAAGCTACTATACCAACTAGCATTTTCAAATTTATATTCATTAAATAATTAAAATTTGACAAAAATATATAAATATTACTAAACTAATAAAATTTTAATATAATAATTTATAACCGTGCATTGCGCGAATCATAATCTAGTTATTAATAAATACTAGCATGTAATGGATTGTAAAATTAAACTTAGAATTTATATTAGAACAAATGATATTTATATACCAAATATGTATACACATTGTATTTGAGTATTCACCATTACGATAAATAGTGAAATATTATAATAATATTTTTTTAAAAATTAATAATTTATATTTTTAGTTTGAGAGAATACAAAATCAAACTTATGCATGTGGTTAAATTTTATAACTTCATTAATCAATCTTTTAAATTTCATTAACCAACTTCATAATTACTAAAAATCGGAACACTTTATTAAGAGACTTTACAATTTTACTAACAAACATTTTATATTTTATTAATCAATTTTGTTTTACTACTAAAAATTATTTTAAATATTTGAATGTTTATTGATCAACTTCATCACTTTATTAACTAATTTTTTACCATTATAAATTAGGTTATGCTAACATGTGTCCTAAGGGCACATGTTAAGTCTAATATAATTAGAAAAAATTTAATATGATTAAATATAATAAAGTCATATTTAAAGTTTCAGAAATTTGAATACACGCGTTCCAAGATAATTAGAAAAAATTTAATATGATTAAATATAATAAAGTCATATTTAAAGTTTTGAAACTTTCACTATGCCAAACAAAGAATTAGACACCACTTAAGACACAAGTTAGCTCCTTAACATAAACGCGTTCCAAGAATACAATTAACTCCTTAACATATGCTCTTTGGACACAAGCTAGCTTTTCTCTATAAATTATTGCTCATAAACTATTCGTGAACACCATTCATATGTACTGTTCACTGTTCACTATTTAATATTATTTTATTAAAAAATATTGTTCACCGTATAAATACGATAAATCATATCTACAATAAATTTAATGGTGTAGGAAAGTGGGAAGGAAATATTAACACATTATATATTTAAGCAACACTTACATAGACACAGATACAAATTTTATAATTGAGCGCACACATATCGTGAAAAATAAAATAAAACAAAAAATAAAATAAAATCACTTGATATTAGAACTAGAAGTGACCTCTGAACCAAAATAAATTGGTGGTGAAAAAAATTATTAATAAAATAATTTTTTTTATTTATATTTTTTCAAGGTGTGAGTGTGTCTAAACCTAAAAAATTTATAATTTCTTACCATCATCTGAGACATCCATTTCTGGATCCTATTCTTATTCCTACCATCATCTCAGACATCCATTTATAATTTCTGTTTTTCTTGAAAGTTGTATAAATTTTTTAACCATTGAATAGTAGCAGGTGATCCATTTCCCGAGTCCTAGGATTTTCCTAAAACAGTTATAAATGGAAACGGATTATCTCCTGCTATTTTATTATGCTGCGTAAGGGTTGAGAGGCTAAAAGAAAATTAAATGATGGAAGAGAGAGAAATGTATCATAATCTAAAGACCAATGTTAGAGTAGGATGAAGGACAGTAGACAATAAATTGGAGAGTATTTGCATCCGTTATAAATTACTCAAATTTTAGTAGAGACTGGAGTTTACGCATGCATGTTCCCTTTTTCATTTAAAACAAATTCAATCAAAGCATTTTCCTTAATTCAAAGTTCACACAAAACACACATTTCAATAATTCTACAACCTTTTAATAAATAAAATAAAAAACTACAACCTGCATAGTGCATAGCAATCACGGAGCAGCTACCACTTCAAGACTAAGACCCATCTCTGTCTCCGTAGCACGCTTATTCTTCTTTTCCTTATCTCGTTTAATCTCACCATAGAAATAAGACACAAACCCCCAAAGAGAAAGCACAAGAGAAACCCCTTTCTCAGCTTGAAATCTCTCTTTATAGAAAATCACCGCCAACACTTCAGTTACCGGCAAAAAAACAGCTATCAAAATACCTGATAACAAAGATGAGCCACAAAAAACAACTCCAATTGCTCCCAAGAAAAACGCTTGCCATAACATTGCACTCATCACCAATACCACATAGTACGTAATTTCCCCCAGTCCAAAATTCCTTGCCTCCCTCGTAATCACCTTCATATTAATAAAAAACAATCAAAACAAAAGTCATTTAACTATACAATACAACTATACAAGAGTTCAGGGTGGTTGAGAGAACAATTATTCCGTCAACGACTCTGAACTCAGTTTGCATTAATGTTAAAGAACTAAATCTAGTTAGATACCTTACCTTAAAGTCATTATTTACGATCATGCCGATGGCACAAAAGAGAGTAGCAAATAAACACATAACGAACTGAATTTCCATAACAAGAGAATAAGTAAGGTTTTGTTTGGTCTTTTTATAAATCAATTCAATTGTAGGCAAAACAAATCCATATAATGCAGAAGCAGCGACAGTAGTGATAAAACCAATAGTATATTGCTTCGGAGAAACACCAGCAGGTCGATCTCCAGAGGTATGCATAGCCAAAACTCCAGCTCCAACCGTAAGCAAAACAACAGCGTTTATAGAGAAAGCAGTGAATTTCTGTTTCACAAGGAGAAAAGCAAAAACCGCAGTGAAACCAAGCTGAGAAGCGATTATTAACGCACAAGTGGAGATTGGAAGCCGAGCAACGCCGTACGCGTAGAGATAGTTGACTAGGCCGGTGAGGATTCCGATGAAAGCTACGGCGAAGAAAAGAGGAGGTTTCATGGAGATTAGTTTTAGCTTTGCGGCAGATTCAGTGGTGGTTGATGGTGGTTGATTTAGGTGGAGACGGCGGCGGTTGATGTATGAGATTGTGAGGGGGACAATCATTACAGGGAAACCGGCGGTTTCTAGGAAACAGGAGAGCCAGACGCGGTGGCCGCCGTGGATGAAGTAGAGACGCATAATGAGGGGACCACCGGAGTTTCCTAGGGCTAACAATAAACAGTTAATTGTGACAAGAATTCTCTTCATCTTTCTATCGGTTGTTTCTGGTTTCTTTTCTTCTTCCATGTCTGAGTTTTTGTTCTAGGTCACACTACTTTGGTTTCCTTCTAAAAATTCTAAAAATGAATCACTAGGAGACAATATATTACACTTTTATGGTGTACTAGTATTTTACTATAACAATATTGTAATAATAATACAATGGAGTATTGTTTTTGTTTTAATATGTCAATACTTTTCTTCTTTTTTTTTTTATCTGAAGTATCTGTGAGGTTAGAAGAATGGTTTTCTTAGCATAATAATATATCCCCTAAAAGTCAAAGCGGCAAAAAAAATCAATTTTTTGTACGTATTTGATTTTGGTTTGAAGTTATGTGAAACTTAAGTGAATTATGAGTTTTTTTTTAAAATTATTGGTTAGTGATTTATAATAGTGAACAATTTATATAAATTAATAAATTAGAACTAACATCTTACATGAGTCTTGATTGAGAATGACAAATGAATAATACTTATTATTTTTAGATTCGTCTTGTAAAAACTTGAAGAAAAAACAGGGGGATGAGCTTTGTTGAAGGTGTGCTTGAATTTTGCCTTACCCTGAAAAAAAGTGTAGGGGTCGACCACCTGCGGCATTGTATCTTGCAAGTTTTTTTTAATGTTACTATTCACTTGTAAAAGACTAAAAAAAATAGGATGAAGAGATTGAACATAATTGTAAAATCAAGTTCCTTGAAGTCCAAGATACTCAATATAAGCTGACAATTTTGAAATATCCTTGATTGACAAGAGATTGAACATGATTGAATCCAAAAAAGGCAATATTTGATGCAAATTCTCAATCAAATATATTTGCATTCAAAGCTTGATTCTTGATCAGAATTTTTGACCTAAGTCCATATACTATATATGCACATTGAACCCTAATGATCAGAGGACGAATTCTTGCCTCCAGGAACCCTGGACAAACTCAAAAAATCCGTGACTTGCAAGCAATTGACAGACCAATAATTGCTTCGATTCAAGTCGTTCCAAGGCCACCATTAGCTTCATCGGTGTCCTTTAATTCATTCCAGGACCTTACAAGCAGTCAAAAGCTTCTGAAACGTAAAAACACGATCACGGTTTACCTCATATTTTTCAATTTTGATTTCACATATTCATGCATTGTTAATTGAATTTGATCATATATTTGTTTTTATATTGATGTTTCGATGCTTTCTAGATAGTTTGATTGGAGATTCAGTGCAGGTATACAAATTCGCCATTGCTAGGGTTCCAAGCTTCGATTTAGGGCTTCACGATATAGCCAAAATTGGACGATACTGAGGGCATGGTTGTGTTCAGGAGGTCGATTCCAATCGATCTATGGTCCCATAACTTATTTGTATTTTGTGTTTTGTAAGTTGTGATTTGCAGGGGCTGTGACTACGGAAAAAACTATCACTATAGGCTATAATAACAGACGAAAACCGTAGGTAAAAGTCAGTATCTCAACGAGGAAGACGACATTCCCTGCGCGCCTGTTTTTGAATTCAAACATTTTTAATTTTTAATTTATTATATATTATATTTGTTTCATAATTCAAATTAACAGCTAGCACCCCCAACTCAGATGGCAAAGGCGCGCGTTGCTGACTATAAGGACCTGGGTTCGATCACCAGATTTATATATATTTTTATCACTTTGTTTCACTTACCCTTATTTTCTTTTAATTTCTTTTTCTAATTTGTTTCCTTTTAAATATTTCTCTAAAATACAATAAAAATCACACAAAAATTTTTTCTTTTATATTTAGGTAATTAAAATCTTTATTTTATTTTTAACACAAAAAAAATATTTTATTTTCTTTAAATTAAATTAAATTGTTTAATTGACCATTAATTAAATTTTAATTTATTTTCTTAATTAAAATCAATCTTGAAAATTCACAAAATATTTTTTTCTTTCTAGTAATTAGGTTTACTAATCTTAAATATTTTTACTAACCGCAAAACATTTTTATTTTATTTATTTATTGCTTTTTTCGCATTTAAATTCTAGAAATTGATGTATAGGTTGCAAGGACATTTTTGTAATAGTGTAGATTTAATTTCTCGCAATTTACTTTCCTGACCTCTTATTATGTAATTGCCCCAAAGCCCTGTAATAACTTAGAATTTTTCTTCCGCACTTTTACTTTCCGCACCTTTATTTTTCGTACATATATTAACTGCTTAGATGTATGGCTAATAGGATTGCATGCTAAGACAAAAATCAACCGTTAAATCACACTAATAATCAAGACAAAATATCTGAATCAAACACACTACTTTCATAGTTGCACCCCCTTTAGGGTATCCTCTCTTATTGCCTTTCGAATTAAAATGGTCATGTCCCTCGAACGTAGGGATACCATTAGCAAAAGTTGCCTACAAATAACATCATCATAGTCCCTTCGCTATAAAGATCATAGTCCCTCGATGACTGTGACACCCCAAATTAATTCAAATATTAGATAATTAGGAATTTAATTATTTATTTAATTAAAAGCTTGATTATTTATATTTTGGATTTAATTGGATTATTTAAAGAAAAGAAGAGTTGGTGGTGTGGAGAGTAATTAGAGGGTGTGAGGAGTAAATTACTCTACTCTTACTAATTACTACTTTGTGTATTTTATTGGAATAAATAAAGGAGTATTAAAAGGATTATAAAAAGGAAAAGAAAGAAAGAAGGTTATTTTGGAAAAAGTCATTTCACGTGGAATTGGAGAAGAGGAGAGAAGAGAGGAAAAGCCAACGCCGAGAAAATCGAAGATCATCGCGAGGTAAGGGGTGATTTCATTCGGTTTTAATGTCTTATGGGTTTTGGGAATCAATTGGATGATTGGGTATGTTAGAAAATTTGATTTAGGTAATCCTAGGTTTGTAGGATTATCCCTAACTGTGTCGGATTATAGGAATTGGAACCATTAATGCGTTAAATAATTAATAGGAATGATGGAATTATGATTTATGATGTTGTATTGATGTGGACTGGTTGCATTTTGGTGTTCATAATGCTATAATTCGTATGCGAATGAATAGGAGTGAATTGGGAAACATTCTGCTGTCAAAACTAGTGTTTTCTGCCACTGTGGGTCGTGGGAACCGGTTCCCATGTAGGAGAATCCGGGTTCCCAGTGTTTTGATCACTAAAAATGACATTTTTGAACGCAGGAACCGGTTCCCCATATGGAGGAACCGGGTTCCACTGTTTCTTTTTGAAAAATACTAAACTTTAAAAATTCATAACTTTCAAACCGTAAGTCCGTTTTAGTCGCCGTTTTGGAAGTTGTTTCTTAAATTAAATACTCTATTTTATAAAATGAAGAAAATTATAATTAATGAATTTTATTTTGGAAAAGAGCCATTTTTCCGATTTGTGAACTATGTAGTTCTAGGAATGGTGGATGAACTGGTTTATATTTGTTCCGACAGTTTGAATGGAGATTGATGCTTGTGTGTTGTTATAATGGTTGGATTGTGATGTTCCTAATGTTATAATTCATATGGGAATGATTAGAAGTGAAATGGAATGCATAATGCTGTCAAAATACCAAGTTTCAGATTCTGCAGGTCGTGGGAACCGGTTACTCCTGGTGAGGAACCGGTTCCCACCAAAACTTTCAAATCGCCATTTTTCAACGTGGGAACGGTTCAAGATGGAGGAACCGGGTTCCCCATACAAATTTCCAGGAAGCGTGTATTTTCAAAAAGTGGGAACCGGGTTCTCCCAGTGAGGAACCGGGTTCAACTGTGTTAAACATCAAAACACTTAAAACTTCAAAAATTCATATTTTCTAAACCGTAACTCCGATTCGAGTGCCGTTTTCGGCAGTATTTCTTAAATTAAAAATACTATCTTTTAAAAAGGGAAAAATATTATTTTGTTAAAAATTATTTTAAAAGAGTCGAGCTTCCGATTTTGAAAAGTGTGGATAGTTAAGGATAATGAGGAATGATTATAAATGGTCCGAGTTAACGAATGGGAAATAATGCTTACAATGTTGTGTTGATATTCATTATGATTGAATGTAATACATTGGTGATTGGCATATGTGAATTATGTTGATATCATAATCTGTGAATTGAGGTTGCATGCTTTTATGATCCATGCATAAGCATTTGTTAATTGGTTCATTCCCATTGTGCGGAAGTGAGCTTGCAGAGCCAATAAACTTACCAGGATTTAGAGGTAGTGAGGCTAGATTCTTGACCCAGTGGTTATGGGCGAATCATGGATTGCCGCTGTCTTTCCACATGTAAACGGAACAGTGGGTGAACTCGATTCACGTTTTGGTACCACATGCATAGAGTCTGCATTGCATATGGGATTGTAACATGCTAGGATAGTTTCCAGTGTTGCAACTTCCATTGATTGTTATGTTTACATGTTCATTTGTGTGAGATGTAATTGTGATCTGAACTGTGATTTGTGTTTTGATAATGGACTAACATATTGAATCATGTCGTTGTATTTAAAAACGTATAATGCATTTTATATGTGATAGAAATCTCACCCTTACTTTAATGATTACAAATTTGAAGTGATTAGCTGCTTGGAATCAGTGAGGATAGCTTCTAGAGTCGAGTCATTAGTTAATCCGCGTGTCAGTGTCGTGCTCTGGTAGATGTAACACTGGGGAAACGCTTGAATTGAAATTCTTTATGATTATTAAGTAATGGTTTTGGTCCATGTTTCGGTTTATATCCTAGAATAGTTATAAATGATGTATTCAGGATTTGTTATGTTTCATTTCCGCTGTTAAACATAACCTTAAGTCTGTTTTATTTATTGATTTCCTTCAGTGAAAGCATGACAACTAATATACTTTTGTATCATGACTTTGATATATGTTATTTGTTAATACATATAGTCGTTAGGCATCATATTTATTATGTTATTTGTATATAACATAATAAAGTCCTTAGAGTAATTAGTCTATTAATGATCTATTAAGTGTGACTTAATTGTGAGAGCTCATTAAACATAAGGACATTATTCTTAAAGTATCCGTAGTCAAGCCTTCACAAATAGGACAACAAGAACGATAGAGACTATTACGTGAGTAGATCGATGACCGATCTCACAAGTCATGGATATGAGATATCAAGTCTTCACGTAGGTATAAATATTAGAGTAATATTTATATCGGATTGACCCACCATGAGAATACTACATAGTTTGTTATGTAAGTGTCATAAGTTATTCTCATAGTGATAGTGGTGTATACCACCCTTCGACCGAAACCACTATGGACCCTAGATGTGAGTCGAGTACTTTATTGCCAATCAAACGTTGTTCGTAACAAGATGACCATAAAGATGGTTGATGGGTACTTTATAAATCATGCTGAGGGACATGAGTGACCTAGATGGAATTTGCCCTCCTACATATACGGAGTAATATCCGGGCCCTTGATAGAGTATAACCGTAAAATGCATGGCGTGCTCAAATAAGTCAATATGAGATATGGGCTTATTTGTTGTTATAAGGAATACTGGGATCAAGGAATAAAATATTGAACTATACTGAAGGTGACACATTCTATGCCTTGTGTTCAATATAGATATAAGGGCAAAAGGGTAATTATACACATAATCATTATCACGAAAGGTTATGTCGATCACATGACATTCTCGTTACTTGGGTAGCAATGATGTGTTGCTAGATATCACATCGCTTATAATATTAAATAGGTGATTTAATATTATTGCCAACGCTACGAGAACCTGTGGTCACACGAGAGTACTTATAGTGGAATGGATGATTAAATTAAATATGATTTAATTTAATTATGTGTTAATATTATTTAAATTGTTTAATGTATTAACACATATCGTTTATTTGATTAAATATGATTTAATTAAATAAATGGGAATTGACAGTTGATTAAATTAAATATGATTTAATTTAATTAATATTTTATTTTATTTAATTAAAAGAGTTTAATTAAATATAAATAATAATTATTTAATTAAATAGTTTAATTAATTAAGATTGGGCTTGTTTTGGAAAAAGCCCAAATTATGAGCATTAGGGTTTTAGAAGCTCTCTATAAATAGAGAAGTTCTTTTCCCTTGCTAGGTTAATTGTCAATTCTCAAGAGAATAAGAAACGGCTAGCACCGCCTTCCACTTTGCACTCGCGTGGACTACGTAGAGACGCCGGTAACTTCCGCCGTTCGTGATCGTATGAGAAAACACGCTTCAAGAGGTAATTCTTGAATCCTTTTTCGGTGAGTTTTAATTTGTGATTAATGATTTAATTAAGATCCGTTCATCGGGATTATTCCGCTAAGAGGTTAAAATTTGAAAAACCCCTCTTAGATCCCAACAGTGGTATCAGAGCCTTGGTTCTGATTAAATCGTTAAATCAAATTTATTTGATATATAATATTATTTATATGTTGATATATTAATATTATACTTTGCAAAAGTTGCATTTGAGATCCCATTATTTGCCGTTGTTTATATTATCGTAAGTTGTTACGAATGATAATCGTAACTTGTGAAATCGGTACGGTTACAATTGCTTGTGTTTTCTGTGTAAACCATATGATAAAATAATATATTGGTTTTTAACTTGCCACCGTGAGAGAGATTTGGAACCACTATTGTTTCGGTGCCGTAATATCACGTGAGTTCAAGTGTGTTGGATTTTACACTTCAGAGAAATAGTCGTAAATTTCTATTTGCATTGAATTTCATGGCTGGAAATGAAGGTATGTTTTCAATGTTTTATTATTATAATAATAGAGTAATTAATATATAATAATAATAATAGAAGTTATATTATTAAAATAATAGTTTATTATTATAAGTAATAATAATAATAATAATAATGGTTGATTATTATAGAATAATAATAAAGTGTTTATTATTTAAATTAAATATTGACAAGTTTTGTATAATTTGGATATCGATGTTGACTATGTTTCGGAATCCGACATTTGTATGGTGAAACAGCGATACTTCGATTATCTATATGAAATACAAAATTATTGTTCAAATTTATATATGATATAAATATTTCTAATGCAAAGTCAGTGTATTTGATACACTATTTTATTTCGTACATTCAAATAGTATAATGATTGTTTTACATCTGAATGATCAATGTTCATTTAGCTTCGGAATCCGACATTTGTATGGTGAAGCAATGACATTCGATCAATCACATTGAGTAATTAATCATTGTATTTTGATTGTATGAAAACATTTGCATTAGGGTTTGTGACGGCGCAAGAGTTGTGCCTTTAGGGTTCGCAAACAGTATCAAGTGTTGATGCGTCAATATTTATAATTTGATAATCTATTATTATTATCTATTATTTAATTATTTATTATTAAATAAGTTGGTATACGGTTATGACCTTAGATTTTGGCATTTTATTTTATTTAAATACGACCTGCGTGTCGTGATTTATTTTATACGGCCTGCGTGTCGTGGTTATTGTAATTAAATACGACCTGCGTGTCGTGGTTATTGTAATTAAATACGACCTGCGTGTCGTGTCATTTAATTATTATTTTATTTATTTAAATATTATAAATGTTCAAGTTCAAGAGTTGAAGAGAAGACAAAGTCAAATGATGACGCCGATGGAGAGGCTTGAGAAGATTGCTCGTGGGTCAAAGAATTGTAATAAAGTAGTTTATTTAATTCTTGCATTTTAGGTGGTCATAATCGTATTACCATATTTTATTTCATGTATGTGATGTATGGAATATATATATTATATGTGAGTGTATGAGATACACGAATATGGAGTGTATGAGATACACAAATATATGAGTGTATGAGATACACAGGATTAAACCGGGAGTATATAAGATACACAAATATGTGAGTGTATGAGATACACAAACATGCGAGTGTATGAGATGCACAAGATTAAACTTAATAAAAATCCCTTAATATTAAGTTAATTGCTTTCCAAAATTTAGCACTCATCAAGACTAGTATCGAATAATGTAGGTTTCACTAACGCGAGGTGCATGTTTTATATTAGTAAGGTGCGATGGGATAAATGTAATATCCAACTGTTAAATTTTGGGTTTGACTTAACTAAACTAATTATAATATGATTATATATGTTTAGAAGCAAGAGTTGAGAACAATCCATATGATGGATTAGAATAAGGAGTTATTCACTCAACCGATAACATTCGAGAGTTGTATTAGATACAATTGGAAAGAGTTCCTACCTAAATAACTAAGTTTTGTGTAATCCGCCGCGGACTTAAAACAAAGTGAAATATGGATCTCGACCTACTAGAAAATCTTTCAACGGATTTTCCGAATCAAATGTTGAGGGTCATTAGATTTGAGTAAAATAGTGGGAGCATTTTAATAAAAGACCTTATTAAAATTATTTTAATTTGATACAATATTTACACGCTTTGTAGTTAGAATTTTTTTGCATTTTATTTATATTTTATCAAAATATCCTTATGAAGGATGTAAGGATCGAAAGGAGTTTCGAGTTGGTACATAAATTGAGAATTGTTCTCAAGCACGAAAAGAATTGTATGTTCACAATAAACCAATTCCTAACAACTGAATATAACTAGGTTCGAAGAATGATGCTTATGAGAAGGATCAAGTCGAGTGCCTAGATATAACATATCTCATAGTTGTAGTTGTCAAGGAGAATGATATGATCATTAACCTTGATAATAAGAAATACAAGATGTGAGAAATGTAAAACTTTCCAAGTTCTTTTCAATACAAGTTAGGAATCCAAGTTAATCTAAAATAGTTTTAAGATTTAAAATTTGGATTTCCTTATAGAATAAATAGTTGTTCACAAGTTTTATTTGAGATTGTCTCAGATAGGTAGATTAGATTCATTATGAATGAATTTTTCCACCACATCTTGTTGAAAAGAAAAGGAAAGTAGTTTGTGATGCTAAATTGATGAATTATAAAAGAAATGAGATTCATTTTATATTCATTGGAATTTAGGCATACAAACATGGTTCTAAGGAATGCTTTCATATGTTGAAAGAACAAATTTTGATGGTTATCGAAAGAGTCTAAGTAGAAGAAGGAAGTAAGACTTATTCTTCATACGATTTATTATAGAAAATACATTTGTCTACTTCTACATCTTGGGTATGTGATACTAGATGTTGATATCACATTTATACGAATGTGAATAGTCTTTTAAGAAGTAGGACATTGATTATAATTTGAGTCCCCTTATGTCTAGAATGGAACAATGTGTTTCATTGACTATAAGAGCTTATGATTTAAATTAGAGCTTGGAATGAAACCAAATAATTGTTATTAAGTTTCATTTAGTAAAAGAAAAATTAATTCTAAGTCTTGTATTGACAAGATGAGGAGTGCATGTTGTGATAATGGACAAGTGTTGTTATGATTATCCAAACAATGTTTTCAATACTAAATCAAGTAGTAGATTTGAGTTCTACAATCTTGATAAGCTCATCTATAATAAATATGGGATGGATCAAATGAAATTTGAATCTTATATATCTGACATGAGTTAGAATTCTTTTGAGAAGAGTTCAAGAGTAAAGTAGAAGGAAACAACTCGAAGGGTATTAAAACCATTCAATTGTTCGCTATGGTAAATACCTATGTAAAGAATATAATGAACATTTAAATCATATCATGTTTGACATTGATCGATTTAAGATAGTTCAATTATATCTTTGTGACTCTTTTATAAATTGTTTTACATACAATTATTCCTATCCATAAGCAATTCCATTTAAAGTAGTCATAGAGACACCATATTTGATATGGAGGTAAGAGTACCTAGTTTGTCTTTATGGTCATCTTGGTTTTAAGGTTTATTAAGCAAACTTTATCACAATATAGATGAAGATGTATTTATGTATGTATCCTAATGGAAACAAAGGAAACATATTCTATAACACGTTATAGGACAAAATTGTTTTGTTGCTAGAACCGAGTCTTCCATTAGAGATAATATGTATCTAAAGGATCCAGGGAGTGATATAGAACTTGAAGAAATTCAAGAACCATAAAATACATACCTTTATGAGAATGGAATATGATCCAATTCAACAAGAGAGTTGTTGTTGTACAATTGGTTCACGTGGCACAAGATTCTAGAAATGTATGTAAGTTGTCTATATCCATCTATGGATTAAGGAAAACTTCTTGGAATTAAATTCTTTTATTAATGAAGTCTTGTGAAAACTTGGATTAATAAATGACAACTTTAAATCTTGTGCATTCAAGAAGGTTAGTGGGAGTATTTGCATTAATCTAGTATAGTATGTAAGTGACATACTGACCATCAAAACAAATTCCTTGCAACGCCAATGTATGACATGGTTAAGGAAATGGTTTTGATAAAATGCTTCGGCGAGATTTCCTAAAAGGTTAGGAATCAGAATCTATAGAGATAGATGGCTGATGAATCTCAATCCTAGCACAAGTACATATTCCGACGAAGTATTGAGATACCTAATATGCATAAATCTCACATTAAGATTATTGCATGTATGGTAAAATGTTTTGTCTAATGGACAATGTCTTATCTCATTGGATGAGGAAAATGACACCATGATATGTATCGCACTAGATGCGCAATATGCTATGAGCATAAACAATAAGTACCAAAATGATTAAAGTGTTAATCACTAGATCCCTATCAAGAAGGTCTATGAGTACCTTAAAGGGCCTGGTGTTCCTTTTCTCAAAAGTAGATGGAAATAATAATTGTAAAGGAGTTACAATGATTTTATTCCAAAATTTATGAACATATTCATATCACAGTATAAATTAAATATTATGCTTAGACGACAATTGTATAAGTTGAAAGGAGTTTCCGATAATTGTCGTTTCTAGTACAAAGGTCAAATATATGATTTGGATCGCTTTGATAATTCTTGGGAAGAAAATTGTGTTTCTTGTATTCCAGATCCTATTGATCTCATTTTCGATGATAATGGGTTAATCTTGCAAGTTCAGAATACTAGATCTCACTAGCGATTCATGTATATATATATATATTTTTTTTTTTGACGCTTCAATTTGTTTCGATAGAAGATCGAAAGTTGAAATTGGAAGAGGTGTATATTACCAACAGAGGAAAGAGTTCCTTATGCCCTAATAAAGTATCATGCTTAGATGATGCTTGATGCACATGATGAGCAACTAGATATTAAATTAATATCTGATTGGCTTTAGTGCTAGTGGGAGATTGTTGAGTAGCTCTAATAGCCAATCAATATTGGCTTAATATACTTTGTATCATGACTTTGATATATGTTATTTGTTAATACATATAGTCGTTAGCATCATATTTATTATGTTATTTGTATATAACATAATAAAGTCCTTAGAGTAATTAGTCTATTAATGATCTATTAAGTGTGACTTAATTGTGAGAGCTCATTAAACATAAGGACATTATTCTTAAAGTATCCGTAGTCAAGCTTTATCGTCCAATAGGACAACAAGAACGCATAGAGACTATTACGTGAGTAGATCGATGATCGTATCTCACAAGTCATGGATATGAGATATCAAGTTCACGTAGGTATAAATATTAGAGTAATATTTATATCGGATTGACCCACCATGAGAATACTACATAGTTTGTTATGTAAGTGTCATAAGTTATTCTCATAGTGATAGTGGTGTATACCACCCTTCGACCGAAACCACTATGGACCCTAGATGTGGAGTCGAGTACTTTATTGCCAATCAAACGTTGTCAGAATAAGATGACCATAAAGATGGTTGATGGGTACTTTATAAATCATGTGAGGGACATGAGTGACCTAGATGGAATTTGCCCTCCTACATATACGGAGTAATATCCGGCCCCTTGATAGAGTATAACCAAAATGCATGGTCGTGCTCAAATAAGTCAATATGAGATATTGGGCTTATTTGTTGTTATAAGGAATACCGGGATCAAGGAATAAAATATTGAACTATACGAAGGTGACACATTCTATGCCTTGTGTTCAATATAGATATAAGGGCAAAAGGGTAATTGTACACATAATCATTATCACGTAAAGGTTATGTCGATCACATGACATTCTCGTATTTGGTAGCAATGATGTGTTGCTAGATATCACATCGCTTATAATATTAAATAGGTGATTTAATATTATTGCCAACGTTACGAGAACCTGGTGGTCACACAGAGTACTTATAGTGGAATGGATGATTAAATTAAATATGATTTAATTTAATTATGTGTTAATATTATTTAAATTGTTTAATGTATTAACACATATCGCTTATTTGATTAAATATGATTTAATTAAATAAATGGAATTGATATTGATTAAATTAAATATGATTTAATTTAATTAATATTTTATTTTATTTAATTAAAAGAGTTTAATTAAATATAAATAATAATTATTTAATTAAATAGTTTAATTAATTAAGATTGGGCTTGTTTTGGAAAAAGCCCAAATTATGAGCATTAGGGTTTTAGAAGCTCTCTATAAATAGAGAAGTTCTTTTCCCTTGCTAGGTTAATTGTCAATTCTCAAGAGAATAAGAAACGGCTAGCACCGCCTTCCACTTTGCACTCGCGTGGACTACGAGACGCCGGTAACTTCCGCCGCTCGGATCGTGATGAGAAAACACGCTTCAAGAGGTAATTCTTGAATCCTTTTTCGGTGAGTTTTAATTTGTGATTAATGATTTAATTAAGATCCGTTCATCGGGATTATTCCGCTAAGAGGTTAAAATTTGAAAAACCCCTCTTAGATCCCAACATTTATGTTGTATTCCTCGACGGGAGCGAAAGGAAAGACTGAGAGTAATGAATTGCTAGTGGTGAAGGAATTTCCAAAAGTGTTTCCGGAAGATGTTAGTGAGCTACCACCTGAGAGAAAAGTGGAGTTTGCTATAGATTTGATTCCTGGAACTAGTCCGGTGTCGATGGCGCCTTATCGCATGTTGGCATCTGAATTGTCTGAGTTGAAGAACCAGTTGGAAGAGTTACTTGAGAAGAAGTTTATTCGTCCAAGTGTTTCGCCGTGGGATGCTCCTGTGTTGTTGGTTAAGAAGAAGGAAGGTACGATAAGACTATGTGTTGATTACAGGCAGTTGAATAAAGTGACAATCAAGAATCGGTATCCATTGCCGAGGATTGATGATTTGATGGATCAGTTGGTTGGAGCTTGTGTATTTAGTAAAATTGATCTGAGGTCTGGATATCATCAGATTCGTGTTAAGGCAGAAGATATTCAGAAGACTGCAATTAGAACGAGGTATGGGCATTACGAATATTCTGTTATGCCGTTTGGAGCTACTAATGCATTTGGTGTTTTTATGGAGTATATGAACAGGATATTTCATCCGTATCTTGACAAGTTCGTGGTGGTACTTATTGATGATATTTTAATCTATTCGAAAAGTGATGAAGAGCAGGCAGAGCATCTCAGGGTTGTGCTGGAATTATGGAAGGAGAAAAGCTTTACGTGAAGTTTTCCAAATGTGAATTCTGGTTGAGTGAGTTTCTACAGAAAGTTCATTGAAGGATTTTCGAAGTTGGTTTTACCATTGACTAATTTGACAAAGAAAGGGGTCAAGCGTTTGTTTGGGACTCCGATTGTGAGAAAGGATTCCAAGAGTTGAAGAGGAGGTTGACTAGTGCTCTTATTCTAATTTTTCCGAATCCGGAAGAATCTTTGGTGGTGTATTGTGATGCGTCTTTGATGGGTTTAGGTGGTGTTTTGATGTAAGATAGGCAGGTTGTGGCTTATGCTTCAAGACAGTTGAAGATTCATGAAAGGAATTATCCGACTCATGATTTAGAGTTGGCGGCTGTTGTGTTTGTTTTGAAATTGTGGAGGCATTATCTGTTCGGTTCACGGTTTGAAGTGTTCAGTGATCACAAGAGCCTGAAGTATCCTTTTGACCAGAAAGAGTTGAATATGAGGCAGAGGAGGTGGTTAGAATTCCTCTAGGATTATGATTTCGGTTTGAATTACCATCCTGGTAAGGCAAACGTTGTGGCGGATGCATTGAGCAGGAAGTCCTTGCATATGTCGATGCTGATTGTTCGTGAATTGGATTTAGTTGAACAATTCAGAGATTTGAGTTTGGTATGTGAAGCTACTCTGAATAGTGTGAAATTGGGCATGTTGAAGCTGACTAGTGGTATTTTGGAAGAGATTCGAAATGGACAGAAGTCTGATGTTGGTTTGGTGGATAAGCTGACATTGATTAACCGAGGTCAAGGAGGTGAGTTCTGAATTGACGAGAATGGCGTTATGAGATTTGGTGATAGAGTGTGTGTTTCGGATGTTGCTGAGATTAGAAAAAGTATTTTGGAAGAAGGACATCGTAGTGGGTTGAGTATTCATCATGGTGCTACTAAGAGATATCATGACTTGAAGAAATTATTTTGGTGGCCTGGAATGAAAAAGGAAATTGCCGAGTTTGTGTATGCGTGTTGGTTTGTCAGAAATCGAAGATCGAACATCAGAAACCGTCAGGATTGATGGAACCGTTGTTTGTTCCGGAATGGAAATGGGATGGCATTTCAATGGATTTTGTGTCTGGTTTGCCAAGGACAGCGAAGAATTGTGATTCTATTTGGGTTATTGTTGATCGGTTGACAAAGTCTGCTCACTTTATTCCGATAAGAATGGATTATCCGATGGAGAGGTTGGCAGAATTGTATGTTGAGAAGATTGTGAGTTTGCATGGTATTCCGTCTAGCATTGTATCAGATAGAGACCCGAGGTTCACGTCTAAGTTTTGGACAGGATTGCAAGAAGCTTTGGGTATTAAGTTACGATTGAGTTCTGCTTATCATCCACAGCCAGATGGTCAGACAGAGAGAACGATTCAGTCGTTAGAAGATTTGTTGAGGGCTTATGTGTTAGAGAAAGGTGGAGCTTGGGATAGCTACTTACCGTTGATAGAGTTTACCTATAACAATAGTTTTCATTCGAGCATCGGTATGGCTCCGTTTGAGGCATTGTATGGTAGGAGGTGTCGGACGCCGTTGTGTTGGTACGAATCTGGAGAAAGTGCTGTGATTGGACCAGAGATTGTCCAGCAGACTTCAGAAAAGATCAAGATGATTCAGGAGAAGATGAGAGCTTCTCAGATTCGTCAGAAAAGTTATCATGATAAGAGGAGGAAAGATCTTGAGTTTAGTGAAGGAGATCATGTGTTCATGCGAGTTACTCCGATGACTGGTATTGGTCGAGCTTTGAAGTCAAGAAAGTTGACTCCGCGTTTTACTGGTCAATTTCAAATTACCAAGAGAGTTGGGAAAGTTTCTTATCAGATTGCTTTACCGTCGTCACTTGCAAATTTTCATGATGTCTTTCATGTATCCCAGTTGAGGAGGTACATTGCGGATCTGTCTCATGAGATTCAAGTAGATGATGTACAGGTGCGGGATAATTTGACTGTTGAAGCAGTACCTGCGATAATTGAGGATCGGAAAGTGAAGCAATTGCAGGGTAAAGAGATAGCACTGGTAAGAGTAGCTTGGGGAGGACCAGCTGGAGGAAATGTAACATGGGAACTAGAGAGCCAGATGAAGGACTCGTATCCCGAACTTTTCGTCTAAGGTATGTTTTCGAGGACGAAAACTCTTTTAGTAGGGGAGAGTTGTGACACCCCAAATTAATTCAAATATTAGATAATTAAGAATTTAATTATTTATTTAATTAAAAGCTTGATTATTTATATTTTGGATTTGATTGGATTATTTAAAGAAAAGAAGAGTTGGTGGTGTGGAGAGTAATTAGTGGGTGTGAGGAGTAAATTACTCTACTCTTACTAATTACTACTTTATGTATTTTATTGGAATAAATAAAAGGAGTATTAAAAGGATTATAAAAAGGAAAAGAAGGAAAGAAGGTTATTTTGGAAAAAGTCATTTCACGTGGAATTGGAGAAGAGGAGAGAAGAGAGGAAAAGCCAACGCCAAGAAAATCGAAGATCATCGCGAGGTAAGGGGTGATTTCATTCGGTTTTAATGCCTTATGGGTTTTGGGAATCAATTGGATGATTGGGTATGTTAGGAAATTTGATTTAGGTAATCCTAGGTTTGTAGGATTATCCCTAACTGTGTCGGATTATAGGAATTGGAACCATTAATGCGTTAAATAATTAATAGGAATGATAGAATTATGATTTATGATGTTGTATTGATGTGGACTGGTTGCATTTTGGTGTTCCTAATGCTATAATTCGTATGAGAATGAATAGGAGTGAATTGGGAAACATTCTGCTGTCAAAACTAGTGTTTTCTGCCACTGTGGGTCATGGGAACCGGTTCCCATGTAGGAGAACCCAGGTTCCCAATGTTTTGATCACTAAAAATGACATTTTTGAACGCAGGAACCGGTTCCCCATATGGAGGAACCGGGTTCCACTGTTTCTTTTTGAAAAATACTAAACTTTAAAAATTCATAACTTTCAAACCGTAAGTTCGTTTTAGTCGTCGTTTTGGACGTTGTTTCTTAAATTAAATACTCTATTTTATAAAATGAAGAAAATTATAATGAATGAATTTTATTTTGGAAAAGAGCCATTTTTCCGATTTGTGAACTATGTAGTTCTAGGAATGGTGGATGAACTGGTTTAGATTTGTTCCGACAGTTTGAATGGAGATTGATGCTTGTGTGTTGTTATAATGGTTGGATTGTGGTGTTCCTAATGTTATAATTCATATGGGAATGATTAGAAGTGAAATGCAATGCATAATGCTGTCAAAATACCAAGTTTCAGATTCTGCAGGTCGTGGGAACCGGTTACTCCTGGTGAGGAACCGGGTTCCCAGCTCAAAACTTTCAAAACTGACCATTTTTCAACGTGGGAACCGATTCCCAGTATGGAGGAACCGGGTTCCCCATACAAATTTCTAGAAAGCGTGTATTTTCAAAAAGTGGGAACTGGGTTCTCCCAGTGAGGAACCGGATTCCACTGTGTTAAACTTCAAAACACTTAAAACTTCAAAAATTCATATTTTCTAAACCAGAATTCGATTCGAAAGCCGTTTCAAGATTTTTAAATTAAAAATACTATCTTTTAAAAAGGGAAAAATATTATTTTGTTAAAAATTATTTTAAAAAGAGTCGAGCTTCCGATTTTGAAAAGTGTGGATAGTTAATGATAATGAGGAATGATTATAAATGGTCCGAGTTAACGAATGAGAAATAATGCTTACAATGTTATGTTGATATTCATTATGATTGAATGTAATACATTGGTGATTGGCATTATGTGAATTATGTTGATATCATAATCTGTGAATTGAGGTTGCATGTTTTTATGATGCATGCATAAGCATTTGTTAATTGGTTCATTCCCATTGTGCGGAAGTGAGCATGCAGAGGCAATAAACTTACCAGGATTTAGAGGTAGTGAGGCTAGATTCTTGACCCAGTGGTTATGGGCGAATCATGGATTGTCGCTGTCTTTCCACATGTAAACGGAATAGTGGGTGAACTCGGTAAACGTTTTGGTACCACATGCATAAAGTCTGCATTGCATATGGGATTGTAACATGCTAGGATGGTTTCCAGTGTTGCAACTTCCATTGATTGTTATGTTTACATGTTCATTTGTGTGAGATGTAATTGTGATTTGAACTGTGATTTGTGTTTTGATAATGGACTAACATATTGAATCATGCCGATGTATTTAAAAACGTATAATGCATTTTATATTGGATAGAAATCTCAGCCTTACTTAAATGATTACAGATTTGAAGTGATTAGCTGCTTGGAATCAGTGAGGATAGCTTCTAGAGTCGAGTCATTAGTTAATCCGCGTGTTAGTGTCGTGCTCTGGTAGATGTAACACTGGGGAAACGCTTGAATTAAAATTCTTTATGATTATTAAGTAATGGTTTTGGTCCATGTTTCGGTTTATATCCTGGAATAGTTATAAATGATGTATTCAGGATTTGTTATGTTTCATTTCCGTTGTTAAACATAACCTTAAGTCTGTTTTATTTATTGATTTCCTTCAGTGAAAGCATGACAACTGTTTTGGTTAATTTGAATTTATACTAAAATTGTGATGCCTCTTGACATGTGTTAAATACTCTGATTATTAAATTATAAAATCGCGGGTAATTAGAAGGGGTGTTACAATGACCCTCGATGCTGCCTACGAATATATGATCTCGTCCCTCGGTTGTTGCCTACGAATAAGTGATGATCATCCCTTCGAATTGCTAAGGTATCCTTACAATGTTGCCTTCAATGACCATACGGTGACCTTACGCCCGTCCCTTCATATCCAACAGATAGAGTTACCGACCAACTAATGGTATGGATAACGATATCTTCTGCGGGCCTACATCGAGAGGTTCAATAAAGAAGTCGTCCAAGTCTCGACAATGAAAGATATGAAGAAATATCTCCTCGAAAGAGGACTGCGCCTACACAACGACTTCGCGAAGGCTGTAGGCATCGAAACTACGTCGACGCTGGATGCTTTCCTACTGAAAGCCCAAACCTACATACAGTATGAAGAAAACGCCACTAATTGTGCTTGTGACACCCGACATAGGGAGAATGTCAAGAGTTCGAAGAGCGGAGACACCTCAACGTCTTGCCGGGATGTTTCTTCCTTTGTACCCTTATCGATATTTGCACAAATAAACGCAAGGACAATAAAAGATATCATCATTGTTAGGAAGATGTTTATCAACGTATTCAAGGAATTCAAGAACTCATTTCTCATAAATCAAAACTAATTTATTGGATTTCATCCAACTACGATTTATAACAACTTCTGAAATTTATACACGTATAACAATGTGAAAATCTAATCCTAAAGCATAAGAAAAATGTACTCTCACACTGACTTGAGCATATATACAACATAAGCAAAGAAAAAAGGAATCAAGATGTTGAAGAGTACCGTCCTGTGAAGCTAAAGAATCAAATGAACGAACAAGGTGAAGATTTGAGCATATACAACATAAACCAAGAAAAAACAAATGAAGATGTTGAAGAGTACTGTACTGCGAAGCTGAATAATCAAATGAAAGAAGATGGTGAAGATTTGAGCTCCAAATGAATGAATACGAAGATTTGAGCCACCATTGTCGTCTCTGACTCGCTTGTTCACCTAGAGTGTCTTATGAAAAAAATACGAAATAAATTTTATTTTAATTTATCAGTAAACCCTTTAATCGTGGTTGGACAAAGCAACCGTAGTGAAAACTTAAGTCCTTTAACAACGACTGAGGTATTCACCGTTGTTATATAATTTATAATTTATTTTTTAAATAATGGAAATAAGTGACACACGCTTAATGTACTCTAAAAATTTAAAAAAAATATGGTTTTAGGGAATCAAATCGTACTACCCATATTTTTTATTAAGGTGTTTACAATCAAGTGTCATTAATAAATCCAGCAATTTATTGGGCGCGAAAATTCTAATCTATTATTACAATGTATATGAATACGTCATAAAAATGATGTTTTTTTGTGTGTTTTGTCATAGTGATGTTAACTATTACAGAGCTACGTCGCAAAAATAGATGATATAATATGTGACATGTAATAGCTACAATCTCAATTGATTATTGACAAGTAATATATACTTTAATTTTATCTGAATAATTAAAAAATAATAATAAAAAATATTGAGAATATTACCTATGATTTTATTTCATTTTTTCTTTTTAATTTTTAAAAAATAAATATATAAAATCAAAATATATAAATCAATTTAGTTAGTTAGTTTGACTCATTGTTACATTAACCATCACTATTAGTTTCTTTTTTAAAGTAAAATAAAAAAATCATATACTTTATTTTAGTGGGTTTTTTACTTTACTTAAAAAATAAACAAGAAATGATTAAAAAAAAACAAATTTATTAAACATTAAATTTTCAAGACATAATACAAAAATATAGAATAAAATAAAAAACAAATAGACAATAGTTGTCTCTCACGTAACATAATGATTCCTACCACATTTCTTCATTTATCCTTTTTTTTAAGAGTATCTAGATTTAACTCTTAACATGTGGAGCATTATTCAATTGTTCTCTTTAGTTTCATTTCATTGGCACAATAATTATTGTTATTTAATTCTATTTGTTGGCTCACTAGTTGCTCTATAATTTTCGATCCATTTGCATATTAATTGCTCTATTCAATTCCATCCCTGGTGACATATGCAAATTTGTCGCCAACTGCACCACCACACACCACACCACCGTAAGATTGCTTTCTTTGCTCATGTCCTCGAGTGTTGGGTCAAAAGTAGGCATATCAATAGACAAGATTTAGATAAGGCACTACAGTACCGTCTCAATATTAAATGGCAGAGCCAAAATATTTACGAAGTCTTACTAATATAATACGATAGTTTATTTGTTTTTGTTAATCCCGACCACCAAACAGATCTTATTAGTCTTAAACGGATATATTTATTTAAGCAACAGAAAACTTTTAAAATATATTAAATAATTAATATATTTGATATAAAATAATAATTAATATATATGAGAGTAATATATAAATGTGTTCAGATTAATATATTCGAGAGTATTGACATAACATCAATTAGAGAACATAAATGGAAAAAAATAAAAATAAAATATGACACTCCTTTTCTGTCTACTAGTGACTAGCGGCATAGGATTATTTGAATTTGTTCACATGCAAGGAAGCGAGTTAATAAAATGAGGACTCCTAAAACTAAGAATTTATAGTTATCCGTGTTTGTGAGGCATGTGAACAAGGACTGCATTTTGAATATCTATCTACCAAGGAAAATGTTAGAATTTCAATGCAGGAGTGGCAGTAGCACATGTGATTAGTAATGTGATAAGTAATCAGGGGTATGAATAGGTTAGGTCGGGTTATAGGACCTATAGTCTAGCTTATTTAAGGTCAGGGCAAATCAGGTTTATTTTTTAAAAAATGTTAGATTTAGATTTTTTTAAAAGTCTATTTAACTAAATAGGTTAGATTTAGGCTATTAAAAAATCTATAAAATTTTATAAACTGACCTATATTTATATATTCTCTTTATTACATAACGAGTGATTCAATCTACCATTTCACACATATTAAAAATAAATAAAAGTAAGAGAAAATAATATATTTACTTTATTACTCATAATCATGCCTTAAAAATTGTGAAAGTTTAATTAATTAGAGAGTAGAATTGAAAAAAGTATATTGTAAGTAAATTTAAATGAATCATTTATTTTATGACACTATTTTATTCTAAGTGGTTCACTCATTAAGGGACATATGCATTACATATTAAAAAAATTCTAAATGATTTGGTCTATGTATGCATATATATTAGAAAATGGCTAAATTAACTGACATATATAAACTAACTGAAATTCTTTCTCTAAGTCGCGAGGCCTCCGTTCCCGTTCCAGTTATGCCTTGAATCAAGCACAACGGTGTCGGGCAAGAACGCAAAATGCACCAAGGCCCTACCGGAATGCTATGAAACTTTGCACATCCATTCTATGTGTTAAAATGAATGTCCATGCAAAAATTCATCGGGAAATTCTTTCCCTAAGTCGCGTGGCCTCCGTTCCCGTTCCAGTTATGCCTTGAATCAAGAACAACGGTGTCGGGCAAGAACGAAAAATGCACCAAGGCCTTACCGGAATGCTACGAAACTTTGCACATCCATTCTATGTGTTAAAATGGGTGTC